>JAQZBX010033194.1:0-25498 GCA_029593785.1 Cabassous unicinctus | reverse complement strand
GTCATCTTGCTGCGCTAGCTTGCCAGCTCACCAGCTCACCACGCCATGTGCAGGCCAGCAGCTCACCATGCTGCGTGGGCCGGCTTGCCTTCACCAGGAGGCCCTGGGAATTGAACCCGGGGCCTCCCATATGGTAAATTGGAGTCCAACTAATTGAGCCACAGCCGTTTCCCTGAGATTTTCTTTAGGGACTGTGACAGTTTGAAGTTATTTTATGAATCCCCAAAAGTAAAAGATTATGTTCTTGAACTAATCCATTCCTGTGGGTATGGGGCCCTTTTGATTGGACTACATCAGTGAGGCTTGACTCAAGTTGGGTCTTCATCCTCTTACTGGATCTTTATATAAATGGAGACATAGAGAGAGATACAGACAAAAAAGGAAGCTCTTATTTAGAATCTGCCATATGAGAGAAAGGAGAAAGTAGAGAGAGGATTCTAGGTTCGCCTACAGCTGAGTTCAAGGAGAGAAGCCCTTAGGGGCTGAGAGAGATCCCAGACTCTGGAATCAGCAGTGTGCAGAGACATGGAAAGAAGTCCCCAAGGGGCTGGGCCATGGAGCAGCCTAAAGCTAAAGAGAGGAGCCATATGCTTGATAGCCCACAGCTGAATTCAGGAAGAAAGCAGAGCAGGCAAGACTGAGAGAGGAGGCAAAGAAAGAGACAAGCCCTATGCCTAATCACCCACAGCTGGGCTCTGGGAGATGTTTCGACTGGAGGGGAAGGCAGGGCCCTTGGCAGAGATCAGCTGCCATCTTGCTTCCCCAAGTGGCAGGACACAAGGATCACCAGTAGCTGACTTTGGTGAGAAAGAATCTTTGATGGTGCTTTGATTTAGACATTTCATGGCCTCAGAACTGTAAGCTTTTATGCTAGTAAAATTCCCATTATAAAAGCCAACCTATTTCTGGTACTTTGCATCAGCAGTCCTGTGGCAAACTAAGATAAGGACTTTTACTGCCAACTTTACAACATTTTACATGTGTCTTTAAAAGTTACTTTCTTTGGTTTTTGTATAAGTGTGTGCATATATAAGAGTCACTTGACTAATCATGTCACTTAGTTTTTTTCTATTTTGGTACTTGGTTTAATCTACTTCATCTGTCAAGGACTGTGAGTTGTATATGTTTTCTATCATTATTTCATTTTATTTCTTCTGGTATTTTTTCTGTTTTTTGTTTTATGTATTTTCATGATATATTATTTGGTGCTTGGAGATTCAGGATCATTGGTGCATCATATTAGACTGTACACATTATTCTGAAGTCCTCTTCTTGGGCTCATTTAATACTTTTTGCCTTTAATTAAAACTATTCTTTATTAATATGACCTGGGAATGCTTTGACTATAACTTTTATTTTTTTTCTAATTCATTTGTTTTCTCTTCATCAAGAACATCATTTATGTGCATATTAGACTTTATTCATTTGTCTCATATATCCATTTTCATTTCTCTCTCATTCTTCTCCCTAGTTATTTCTAACTCTTTATTCTTGTCCTGTTCATTTTACTTGATTTTCTCCAGCCTGACTTTCATAACCTTGCATATATTTTTAGTGGTATCTATTGTAAAAATTGCTCCTTCTAAAGTAGAGTTTTTCCCTGAACAAGTCATATTTGTATTTCCTTACTGAATTTTTCCAGTTCACTCTTAATATCCTTGTATTGACTTTTTTTTCTTTGAGCCATTCTTGTATTAAATACTTATTTCAAAAAGGCTCTATTTTCTTTAATTTTTAAAAATGTTATGTGGCAGTTTGAGATTATTTATGAATCCCAAAAAGAGAAATATTATGTTTGTAAACTAATTTATTCCTCTGGCTGTGATACCCTTTGATTGTATTAAATTCAGCTGAGATGCCTTTGATTAAATTACCTGTTAAAGGTTAGGGCTTTGGTTCGACCCTGTCAGTAAGGCGTGACTCAGGTTGAGACCCCACCCCCTTGGTGGGCCTATATAGATAGACATTCACTCAAGGAGACACATAGGAAGAGAGAGAGCTCTGTCATTTTTGATCCTGAGGGCTCTGGGGAGAGATAAGCCATTCATCTGATAGCTTACAGCTGACCTTGGGAAGACAGCTGAGACTGACATGGGAAGCCCTAAGAGATGAACCCTAACCAGGAGAGAGAGAGGACTAGAAGCCCGGAGGGAAAGGAGAAACCAGGCTGAGATCAGCAACCATTTTACTTCAATATGTGGCAACTGACTTTGGTGAGAAAGCAACCTTGAGTTGGACTCTTTATGGCCTTGTAACTGTGAGCTTTTGCCTCAAATAAATACCCTTTATAAAAGCCAGTAGATTTCTGGTACTTTGTATCAGCACCCCTTTGACAGACTAACACATGGTACTAAAAATATTTGATGAAATCATCAGTTTCTTCTATAATTACACGTGATTTTTGTATGCTTTTAAAAAATATTACTATTTTCATCTTTTTCTTGTAGTATCTATATGATATTGGTTCTTTGCCAGTTCCTTTATGCTATTTTAGTCATTTTTAAATGGAACCATTCTTTTGGGGCTAGCTATTTGTTGAACAATTCTCTGAGCAAGGGCTGTGAGAGTAAGCTGGCACATCAAATAGCTTCATTATAGTTATGTTGTCCCAGTTCTTTTTCTTAAATTTCTTCCAGGGACAGAGTTATGCTAACTCCCCTCAGGCATATACTCTTTTGGTTTTCTTGCAATGGAGCAATGTGTTGGGAATTCATGTTTATTAAATTTCCTATGCCAGTTTTGCATAGCAACTGTAAAACTGATCGCCACCCACCATCTCTTCGTTCCATATTGCCAGTAGACTGTCTGTCTCATTCCTCATTTGGCCTCACATTGCCTGTCATTTCACACAACTTACTATTTCAAATAAGAAATCATTGGTCTGGCCCCTTAGAGCTGTTTCTCCTTTCTTTGTGGAATTCCATGCTCTGCCTGAAGTCTCTTAAGGTATGTGTCTATTATGCTTGATTGAATCCAACCCTCGCTGTATTCCTCACAGCTTTTGGTTTGATATTGCCATTTAAAATGGAATTTCCTTCTTTTTGTTCCTAATTGTTTTTTTTTTTCAACAAATTTAAGAGACGAGAATAGAGATAGAAGACCCTTTACTTTTCAACCTCTAAATCTATGTCTCTAGGCCAGTAGTTCTCAAGTCTGTGATAATTCCTGGGCCCACCTCCAGAGTTTCTGATTCAGCAGGTCTGGAATGAAACTCTAGAATCTGCATTTCTAATGAGCTCCCAGGTGACGCTGACACTGCTGGACCATGGACCATTCTTTGAAGTCTACTACTAGGCTATATATTGAATGATAGAGCTACTTTCGGGCTTACGTTTTAAGATACGGGTCTGAATTCCAAGTCATGAAAGCCAGGTGGAGTTTTGCTTAATTTTTCTTCATGGAAGGAAATGGGTATGCGTTTGGTGATATTGCTGTGTAAATACTTTCTGAAAGTACACTGAAAATGTTTATGGCTGTTGACTCAGTGGTGACAGTTTTGTTGACTTGTTCCCCCAAATAGCCAATCAATTTTAATCAAATTTGCACGAACCTCTTTTTCCATTTGTACTTCAAATTTTCTCAATGTGCAGTCTTACGTGCTTGCATTGCACACAAACAGACACTTCTTTGCCCTGACCTATCCTAGTTTTTGATCTTGTGATACCCAATAGGTTTTTGTCATGTTGAACTGAGCTTTACCACGCATCTAAAAAGAATTGCAACCTTAATGCCTTTCACTCTGACCAATATAGTTTCACTTTTGATATTTTGATGGCTTTTTTTTTTGGTAGTATGTTTTATTTATTTATTTATGTTTTAAAATATATTTTTTATTTATTTTTAAAAGGTACTTAGATTACATAAATTTGATGACTTTTTCATCTGTACCTCAAATGTCCTCCCTACTCCTACATAGGCCAGAGATTGACCCAGAAAATGCCATGTTTCATACAGTAGAAAGCCCAAATATTTGAAAATCTATGATTTAGGTAATATGGTGAAAACTGTACATTTGACAGAGATGCTGTTTGGGGATTACATATTAGTAATGAAATCCCTGCAGTTATAATAATCTTTAATTATTGAATGACTCACTTAAATTTTGAAAATTCAGAAGCAGAAGAAATAATTTAATCTTCTGTTTATGGTCCATGGCCACTTCCTTTTAATTGTGTCATTTCTACTGCCACAAATTGTAAGCAGCTTTACATAGAGTTCAAACATGAACCTATGCTGGGAGCTGAAAGAAAATTCTAGCTTGTATATCTACACCAGAAATGCTAATCTGTACTAATGGTAACCTTTGATGACTGGAAAGTATTATAATCCCCTTTCAAAAATACTTAATGCTGTCAATTAGAGGAGGGCAGAATAGGTCCTTAATTTTCAGCCAGAGGTTCCAGAAGCACTTACTGAGTTTAAATGGAGCTCAGAGTCATGTGCTCTGGAAACCTATTTGAAGATATGCACAATTGTCAGAAGAGCCAAAGTGCATGGATATCATAGCATTTTCAAGTTATGCACATTTTTTTTTCCTTTTAAAATCTCTGTTTAATACACGACTGTGTATTAAAGCCCACAACTGTTTAAAAAATAATACATTACTTACAGAAATACTCATTAAAATTAAGAAGAAAACTAATCAGGGATAAAGTAGGAAGGTTGCTTTAAAAATAAGAGAAAATAATTTTTTAAAAGTTGGTTAAGTGACAGGATGACAACTGTCAGCCTTCCAAAATATTGCTGTTCTTGTGGGACCTGACTGGAGCTTGGATGCAGCCTGGGAGTGTGAGCTCTGCTGCATGTTCCCTGCCATAGATTTTCTCTACACACTGGTCAGCCACCACACCCTCCTTCAGTAACATAGGAAAGACTTCTCTGTTATTGAGTGACAGGCTGCAATTGTGCTCACTTAATCAAACTGAAGGTGAATGGTGTACAGGTATGTGATAGTCACACCTTCAATCACAGTCTTCCAAATGTGTAGTTTCAACAGTATGCATTTTGCTTTATGGCCACAATTTCTGTTGGTACACAGGTAATGCCACAGGGCATTGAGGTCTGTCGGCTACTTAACCATCCATCTGCATATTTTCTTTTCTCAATTGTGTCATTATCTAATAGATTTCTGATTATTTTTCTCACTAAAAGTGCAACACTATTAATCTTAGCAACTGTTTTACTTATTATATATTGTCTTTATTCGTTAACAATAGTACAGGTTTTACTATCTCCATTCCACAGATAAGAAATCAAAATTTAGAGACAGGGTCTTCCAGCTAGTCAATGGTGTTAATAGGATTCAAATTTAACCCAAAACCCGTGGTATCTTCCCTACATCACTCCATAATATTCTTTTGCTTTATTTTTTATTACATGAGAAAAGTAGAAAAAGAAATTGCTTTCCTTTGCATTTGTAATCCAATACTGTAGTCTATGTCCAGGGGTTTGGTGTAACAGAGTGATATTAAACTCAAGGGACTAAAGTGAACAAAGAACAAGCTTACTCAAAGTTCCAAAGAAGGCCCTAGTATGATTTTTAAAACTCCCAATCCAAGTTAAATTATGGAGATGAATCCACATAAACTCAAGTCTCAGAAAGCTGTCCATGGCTTAGGTGGCTAATTTTGTACAAGGGAACTTACTTAGAGCTTAAGATAGGAATATCTGACTCCACAAAGGGGCTGACCAATTGAAAAAGTCCACTGTCCTTACAAATCTTGTAGATTTGATCAGGGAAGTAGAAAGTGGATTTAGCGTGGCATGTGAAGCTGCTGATGGAAAACATTTCAAATATGAAACCTAGACTTCTCCCTCCCCTCCCCAAGGTCTAATATGGAAATACTAGGTTCATAGAGACCCTTCCGGAAGTTCCTCGCATTACTATGACTATCATTCTTTCTCATAAGCTAAATGTTCATGCAGCTAAGGAATAAAACATTCTAGTTATGTATTTGTTAAGGATTATGCCTGCACTGGAGATTTACAGCATCAATGGGAACAACAACAAAAAAGAAGTCATAGAATCAAAGTGCAGGTCCTAGTCAGTGAGTGCTAAGTCTCAAGTTTAAATGACTAATTCAAAACTAGTGCAAACTGGCTTTACAAGTAGTAAATGTCCATGTTACTGTATTCAAGTTGCACAGCCAAGAGTTCGTTATAAATATTGATGCCTTCCTTAAAACAAAAAGTGGAAAACAAGTGGAAAAACCCACCAGGGAAAAGGAAAGCAGAGCATTTCATGAAATCTTTGAAAAATAAAAATATAAAAATAATTATTAGGCTCATGAACCCTGAATAACCTCCTCTTTTCCTAGACCTTTCTTTTATTTTTGTTCTACTACTCATATTAAGACATTTTTTCAATAAGAGTATTTGTTTGCAATAAATATACTTGGAATTTTTCCATAAAAATCTGACTTTTATGAAAAAATGAAGAGAAATAGCAGCAAGAACAAAAATAATAAAACTTCAAAAGGAGTGGAGGAAAAGAAAAAGAGTAATTGAATTCCTGTAAACTCTATGATTATGGTAAATGTGGTTTTGAAGTGAATATCAGATATACTGAGATGATCTGAGTCCTCAGTGTACACTGTGTCTGTTGGTGTACATGCATAGACAAAGGCCCATCCTCCTTGCATGCCCAGTTTCTGTCCATGTTGTCCCACAGCACTTTGTACATAGAGCTGTATTAGCATTCACCTGTTCATCTCTATCATCGTGCAGAAATCTGTGGTCAGGGGCTGAATCTTATGTAACTTCTCACGGTGTCTCCCTTCTCCCCACTTACTCTAGCCAAAAGTCTTAAGGCACTTTTTCACATATCTTGAAATCCCTAGCACTTTTGTTTTGTTAAGGGGAAGGGAAGGGAAAGGTGGAGTTGAGCAAGAGAAGGGACAAGCAGAAGAAGAAGAGGGATGGTCTTGGTTCTACTCCCATTTGGTCCAGGGGACTCTTTTCAAGTCCTGTTGTCAGAAAAGTAAGTACCAAAGAACTGTCTATCGAGAGAGTTTTGGAGGTTCTGACTGGCAGAGCTGCCTTGGCGCTTAGGTGGATAGTAAAGCACAGAGTTGGGGAGGAATGCTCCTCCATCAGGCAGATGGGAAGCTTTGGGGGCTTCTGAAGGCAGCTCCCTTGGCAAGCATACTCTGTTCTCAGGACATGTAGTACCAGCAATGAGGTTCTTAGGGTCTTGGAATGTACTTCTCTCCTCCCCTCTGACCCTTCCTCCCTTTTCCTTCTCTTCCCCTCCTCCTCAGAGTTTTATTTCTTATGAAGGCTATGTAAAGAGTAATAGAAACAGTAGGTTAAAATCCTTGTCCACTTTCGTTAAAACTATTTGTATTAATCAATATCCAACCAGAAAAACAGAAACCACTTGAAGTATTCAAAATAGATGGGATTTAATAGGGGGAATTGGTTATATATGTGGCAGAAGATCTTAGAAGCCAAAAAGGGGACAAGAAGGTAATCCAGAGATTAGGAACAAAGGAAGAGAGACACAGGGAGGGGGCACTTCTATGAGACCCCAGGGCTTGAGGTCATCCAGAGGAATTTGGAACAGGGGCTGGTCTTTTTCCTGCTATGAATTCATGCAGGAGATGCTGCCAGAGCCAGAGAGACAGGGTGAAATAACTAGGCTTCTCTTTTTCTCCTTCCTTTCCACAAATTGCCTCTCCTTAGCTGAAGTCAGCTAGAAGCCAGCTGGGAACTTGGGAAATGCAGCCTGTAGAGGTCAGTACCTCCTTGTTATAGAGCAGCCTTAGAGTCAGGAGAGGAATCCATGTGAGAGCAAACAGATCAAGGATCAGCCCATTCCTCCTTTTGAGAGCCTTCAGGGGGATTGTGTGTGTGCGTGCGTGTGTGTGTGTGTGTGTGTGTGTGTTGGGGGATGGTGGTCTTAAATTGAGAGAAATTCTTAACTTTCCTGCCAAAAAACTTGAAGTTTATGCTGGCTTGACACTCAACTTTCAGACCAAAGGATCATATTCAATGTGAATTCATTTCACAGACTTTAATAAACATTAGAATCTGCTACCAGTTCAAATGAGCTTATCTGAGACTGTATTCCAAATGGGTATTAGCAGATAGCATTTTGTTCTAAAATGTGAACACAACCAAACATTGAATCTAGTGGTGCTTGGTCTTTACACTGAAATGGTAATACTCATTTCTTATTATATTAATCATGAAAGAATTAGAGGAAGCAGATGTGTTTATTTTAACTTATTCATGATGTTGTCACCAGGGATTGACAAACTTGTGTGGATAAAATACAAATTGGTTTAAAGGTTTAACAGAAAAATCAACTTTTTAAGAGTTGAAAATTTTTAATTAATCATTTTTCCCTCTTCAGTTTTATGTGTCTCTTACTCTTTTCTGTTTTCAGCCAAGAGAGACAGCACTGAAATGTCATTAAAAAATGTTGATTTTGCAGTATTTCTCTGCCCTTGGGAACAGGAAATACCTAGAATTCTGCTAGTAAGATGGTTCTTATGAAATTTTTCACATAATTCTTATAATGAAGGGGATTAAATATGTTTGGATGAGTACCCAACATTGGGGACTTTGTCACTTGAGTTACTCCAAATGCATTGACATTTTTCCGAAATGTTCTCTTCCATATTCTGGGGAATTACTTTTAAGATCAAGTAATGAATGTAATTGAATCTGTGCTGGTTTTGGATTTCATACACTTTATGAATGTGAAATAGATTAAATATAGGACA
Organism: Cabassous unicinctus; assembly: GCA_029593785.1. NCBI lineage: Eukaryota > Metazoa > Chordata > Mammalia > Cingulata > Chlamyphoridae > Cabassous > Cabassous unicinctus. The sequence goes on along the minus strand of JAQZBX010033194.1, from coordinate 16,769 downwards.
CTTGAGGAGTAATAAATTCCAACAATAACATCAACTGGTGTAATGATGAGACTGAGTAAGTGATTTTTCAACAACTTCAAAGTGATATCGACATTGACATTTTCTTCTCATCAAGAGGAGAGAAATTGGGGTTAGGTAGTAAGTAACAGTCAGCTATTCAAAGTCCTCTGAGGCAACCTAAAAAGGTTTTTGGCTTGTGTGGTGAACTCTTGGTGGTCTTAGCCATGGAATTTATTTAGCAAGAAAATTCATAAAATAGTGTCACATAAAGCCCTAAACTGAAAAACTGTGGTGTTCTCCTATATTCCTTGTGTCCTGGGAAAGAATCTGTCTCTCTTCTTGGTATTTAGTTATTTGAGATCCAGGTCTTATGGTACTAGTCCTAGGTAATTTGATTGGCTTACTCAATATTTTTATTGACTTAGTCAACATTTGAGTGAAAAGAACAAGCAATCTAATAATTGCAGATTGCCCATTGCATTCTAGTTGCTTTGTGAAGTGCTTGGCAATGCTTAGCAAGCAGAACAGGTATTATTAAATTGATTAATGGATGCTTGCTGGGTCACAGTCACAAGTTGCCTTTTGGTTATTAGTACTGGATGTGAATGATGGAAGGCAGGAGTCATGGCTTAGTGAAGTGAGACTTTAGATGATGAAGGTATCATTGCCTATTTTTTCTCAGATCCATTCCCTGTCTTTCCCTTGCTCTGCTCTCTGTGTTGCAGAGAAGCTATCCTTGCAAATTATTTCCAAGACTTTTTCTGCCAATCACCTTCTCATTATAAGTGGATACTGAGAGGCATTGGCAGGAGAATGGAGGGTAAGAGGAAGGAATAAACCAGGGTACATATCTCCACTTTCTGCATCAGGGAGATCTTTAGTAGTGACTATGTCTCTTGCAAAACCCCAACTCCTGCCAAACAGCTTGTTCTTCCATGGCCCCTATTTCTACTGACTAGTCCTACTGGCTTCCAGTTTCTACCATGACTTCAATTCCTGCGCTCTGGGTGACATTACCTCCTCTGGTTGTCCATCCAGCTCTGGTGATGGTACCAACTTCTCACAAATGGAAATTCCTGGTTGCTTTCCCTTCCCGTGGTGGCTTTATGGGCTTTTCTTACACCTTTGTGAGTAATGCTCCATGGTAAACTCCCTCTGTAAATTACTTTGTTTTTTGTTTTCTTGGCTGCACCCTGAATGATAGATAGTCTGAAAAATGGAGGTTAGTGTTTGAGCTTGGCTCTTCATGAACAAGCATTTGGGCAAGTCATTTGAACTGTCCAAGGCTGTTTCCTCATCCATATAATGGGGTTAATACTGACCTCCAAAAATTATAATTGAGATTAAATGAAATTCCCTACATCAGCCTATCATGGTACCTGGCACAATGCAAGTATCCAATAAATCTTGACTCTCAAGATTATGATTTTTAAAAATGTGAGGCACGGTTCCCTAAATTCTCTAATACAGAGAATCCTAGGGAAACAAGGAAAGCATCATGAGCATATGAGCAAAACATCCATTTAAGAGGGTGTGTGGGTTGTTGGAAAGGTCATGGAATACAAATTGGAGTTGTTTGGACATGCTGTCTATGGAGAAGATCAGATCGTCTGGGAGAAAAAGATGAGACAAGGATATATTCCAGGGAAGGGTCAAACTGGAGACAAAAGTAAAAGTTGGCTAAAAGACCTTAGGGCGTGACTGTGGAACAAGAAGAGTAGGCAGCAAGTAGTTACAAAAGCTGAGGGCACATAAGGATAGCTTCCGGCTGTGGGAACCATGGGCAGATTAATGCAAACACAGAATATCAGGGGGAAATATTTCCTTCTGTAAAAGAAAGCAATGTTTCCTATTCCTTGCTGCTTACAGTTCTGTTAATCTACATTGACAGTGACATCAGAACTTATCTATGACTTTTTTGGTGACTAGAAATGGGCAGCTACTTTATGCAGAAAATGCTTATAAGCTTACCCCAGTTTGCAGAACTATATTCAAGGAAACTCTTTGATAGTCATTCAAAGCTTAACTGACTGAGATACATTCTTAATCTTTTTTCTTTTACTGAAAATGTCATGTAGAGAAGTATAATACTAATGTGATAGACATGAGATTTATGATATAATGGATCTATTTGGCTAAATCTCTGATGGAAAACATTTCAGTTAACTTTGGTAAATATGTTTAGAGTATGACATGAGCTTGGAATATAGTAGGTGCCCAATTAGTATTTGTTGAATTAAATGTGTGTTGAATAAAAACATTGGCTACATGGAATTACAGATTTTCCAAAAGTTTAATAAGACAATCACAGAGGAACAACATAGCACATTCTGAAGTAATGAATCTGAAACTATGAAATGTGATTCAAATGTAAGATATTGTTGTTATTCTGAAAGTACCTTGAGTAACTTAGCAAAATTTGTTGGCATAAGTCATGAATCATAATTTTAAACTTGTAAAAAAGGTAGTTTCAAGTATTTTTATCTTTGATTTACATCTCAGTAAATCATGGTACTGTGTTGTGGGCCTGGAAAATACAAATCCAAAGCAGATTTGAGTCTGCTTTTGATGATACTGCATTGGGGCAGAATGCAAACAACCACATTTAAAGGCATTGTGACAGGCCCTGTTATTTATACAACAAAACATACAAGTTGTGTCCTGCTCTTCAGAGTGTTTGCCCTTTTCCTGCCACAGATGGCCAGGGAATCATCCTGGCCCTCCCCCAGGCTGGCTCACATTCTCTTCATCCTCATGTGCCAAGGTGACTACTAATACAGTTACTTAGGGTCCAGTGCTTATGTCAAGTGATAACCTCATTCTTTGTGTTTAGGAACATATAATACTTATTCCTCTCAGCTACCTTTGCCCTGAGGGGAAACTGGAGGAAACTTCTCTTTGTATTGTAATAACTCAGGGGGCATACTCTTCAAAGATGTTTGAATACTTGATAATGTATATTTGAAACTTGGGGATAAAGACATGGTAATTTCAAGTCAGGAGAAAAATTCCAATGTTTCAGATTTATTTACAGCAAGGTTGAAGAGAATAGCATTTAGTTAACCATCTTGTGAAATCTTCCTCTGAATGATAATTTGCCCTCTCTTTTTTAATATTCCAAATAAACTTTCTCTAAAAAGGTGACATTTTAATATGCTGCCTAGAGACAGCTGTTGTTTTATGTTGGGGAACCATAAACACAGAAAGTCTTAAGTAAAACAGAACAGTGCTCCTTTCAAATATACCAATATACTGGGATTCTTATTTTCAATAGGATTACCCTGAAAAGTAAATACAGTTTCAAATAACCAATCTGAGTACCCTGAATGCTCAAAAACATTTTGGCACCATTACTAGAAAATTAATTTGTGATTTATTCAAATTACTCTACATGAGTACATGAATGGAAATCAATTTTTTAATGTTTCTCATTTTCCTAATGGCTTTTCCAATGAATAAATAACAAACAATCAAACAGAAAGTTCATGAAAGATACAAGGCATGTCTTATGACTACAGGGGTTTCTCCCATGCTTTTATAGCTTTAAGTCTCTTTTTTGAACCCATCACATATACTGCCTCATCATCAACATTAACAAAACACAATAGTCACCCATTCCCAATTATTTTCTCTTTCTCCCACTCTTTCTTCTTATATCCTCCTCCCTTTCTTCCTTTTCCTCCTTCTTCTTCTATGTTCTTCCTCTGCCTTTTCTTTTTCAACAAAAGAATCATTATTAAGCATTTTCTGGGGCGTAGGATACTGTGGATTCAAAGGTGGTCTGTAAATAGTGCACTGAAAGGATAAAGCAGGTTTTAGAACTTGGAGTTCATAGTGAGGAGGCTTTGGAGAATCTAGAGAGTGGAGGAATGTTCAAGAAACAATGAAAATATCAGCCTCGTTGAAACAGAGAGAAGCAATGGAAGTAACTAGGGAAAGGTAAGTAGGGGCCAGATTGTGAAATCCCTTGGATGCCAGGTTTGGATTTTGTTCTGTGGGCAGTGCAGAACTGCCAGTGGTTTCTAAATACCAACAATATGCTAAACAGCAATTTGGAAAAATAAACATACTAATTAAAGTATAGGTTCAGCTGATCTATGAGAGACCAAAAATCAAAGTGGTTTAAACGATATTAAAGTTTATTTTTTAGTCTAGTAACAGTCTAGGCTTAAGCAGTCTAGGTGGTAGGGTGGCTCCACAGACTGAGAGCCCCAGGTTCCTTCTCGCTTATTTCTTCACCAGTGGTTGCTTTTATCCACATGGTCCATGACAGTTGCCACCACTTCTATATGTCAACTGCAGGCAAGAACTTTGGAGGACAGCCCATCTGGAAGGCAGGCCCCAGCTAAAATACAGAGGTTCTATTAGTATAAGAAAGAATACTGAGGGTAAGTAGTATCAAACTTAATTAACTTGGCAGGTAGCAATGCACAGAATATGTGAAAATAGGGTATCTGGCTTTGTCTCTTTAAATTCTCTAACTATCCCAGAACCTATTAACAAAACCAGGATTCTGAACTACTCATTCCCTTGCCCTTTGGGGAAAAACTTTACTTGAAGATATTGTGGCAACAAAGAGATGCAGACTGGTGTAGTGGAAGAAGTAGCAGACTCAGTAACAAGGAAGTTGGGTGTAAGTCTTAACTCATTACTTATAAGTTGGGTGGTCTCGGGCAGTTTTCCTAAGATTTTTGAATCTCAATTTTATTTTCTGAAAATGACATCATAAATACTTTCTGTTCCTGTAATATTTGTATTAAGAATTAAAAACAGCAGGGTGCTATCATTTCCTTGCTGTTTAAATCTATGTCTACCTCTGTGTCTATGTATGTATATGCATATCTCCACCTTTATATCTGTGTGCATGTGTGTGTATGTGTGTGTGTATCAGGCAGATAGATAGAAAGACCAAAAAAGAATAATAGAATAATATCATCAGGAAAAAAGTATGAAAACGACTGTGACTCTGACTGTGATTTCTATTCATTTTGCTCTCCCCAGTGCCTGGCATTTGGTGGGCCCCATACATGTTGGTTGAGTTGAAATATTTCTTAAATAGCAGGCTTTATGTTAAATCACACCCAATTTTTTTTAAGGAAAGAGCTTTTATTTATAAGGAGTTTATCAGGCCTTTCTTTGTCTCATTTCTCTTTATTAACTGTCTCACATAGATTGCATTGTAGAGAGTGAAGTTGTGATTTAATACAAAAACTTCAGTGGTTTCTTCATATTACCAAGAAGAAATCTAAAAGTGTATAAATATATGGAGAATATTTAACTTTTATTTTTCATTCTTTCTCAGAACATCTTTTCCGGTTGCCCTCTTTTTATTAAGACTAGGCTATGAGGGTTTTTGCCCTGAGAATGAATCAAAGCGATGGCAGAAACAACCAGAGAGGTTTGGGAAAGTCCCAGTGCAAGGGGACTTGTTCCTCACTTTTCAGACAGGGAATATTGAAGCTAGTGCCTCAGAGAATTTGTTTTATTCCCAGCATGTGTTGGAACAATATGATACCACCCAGGTGAGTGTTTGCAAAAGATTCTTTGTCAAGGTAGATAAGTGAGCCTCGATGCTTAGTAACTGGTAGACTGAGTATTGCCTTTGAGGATCTAAACAATTCTGTATGCCTTGGAGAAGAGTACCTAAGCACAAAATCAGGACGAGGAATCAGCAGAAGGTGTTAAACTGATCCTATGGCAGGGACGGTTTCATCTCAAAAGATATCATGGAAGGATTCCTGGGGGCAAAGCCAGATCAAACTCTGTGTATTAGGGAGGGAAGAAATATAAACCTCCCCTGTAACTAGTTGCCATCTTTGGAAGGTGGAGCAGGAGGGAAAAACCCCTTGAAAGAAGTGAAAAACTTTTAGTTGATTGATTTAATCCAAAGGAAATAATATTAATTTGGAAGGAAGGGAATTTCCAGGTTCTAATAAGGGTTCTAGAAAAAGATTAGATAAGTTATAAACAATGGCAAAGGGACTATATCTGGGTTGTTGCATATACATTTCAGCCCTACTACAAATACTTAAAATATCCCAAAGTGAACACTAACATTTATTGGTGTTTAAAGTATATGCTATTTTGGTTAATGTTTGCCTAGGAAGATATTCCTTTTTATAAAAAAGAAGCCATTGATTTTAGGAATTTCATAATTTCTGAATTTCTCCATGACTAGTTGGTAGAGTGGAGAAATTTAAACTCTTTAAGAGAAATCCAATTGGCATCCTTGGGTATTTGTGAAAGAACTTGGAAGCTCCATGGGAGGTCTATGAGCATCTGGTGGAAAGGTGCAGGAAAGAGGGAGGAAACGCCTATTGCCAGTCAAAGGTAGGGCTTGGAAGCAAAGCCAGGGTACCCACTCCATTTGCTTTTGTGTCTGCTGTTTTGTTTGGCAAAATCAGACTCCTTTGCAGGAGGGAAATGGTTTCTACATTGATCCTCAGACTAAGAGGATGTAGACTCAAAAGAAAGGAGGATTGAGTTGTTCGGACTAAATAGGTTTGGTTCATTTCCCTGGGACCTCCCCAAACACACTGATATTTTCACAAGAATGGAATGAAGGCAGTGATGACAAAGAAGACATTGTAACTGCAGCCAGAATTGCCAGTTAGTATAATATTTACTTGTTAATTCTTCTGAAATGATTCTGTTAAGAAGGAAAATTTCAAATAAGTCGGCTAATCTATCTTCCTGGTGAAGCAGGACAGGAATACCACCTATTATTTATTAAGCATTAGGTAACAGCTTTCAAAATTTCTAAGTTATGAGGGAGAAATAATTCCGTGTAACCCAAAGAAGATACTTTGAACAAAGCCTAATTGCTGGGAAGCCTTGTTTTATCATTAAATGTATATGCCAAGGAACTCATTGTCTAGGGAGACAGCCAAGGCATACGCACTTACATTGTGACAAGTATTTTGGCAATTGGTCTTTCATTTATCAGAATATTATCAAACACCATCATTGTGCCAAGTAGTGGGCTAGGTACTAGGGATGTCAAGGAGATTGCTATTTAACTGGAAAGACAAATTTGAATGCTCAAATGTAGTGGAAAAAGAGTTAAGAGAAGAACTTACAGAACCTTAAAGGAGTACAAAGAATGATGATTGGGAAACCAGATTAAAGAATCAGAGAAGTCTTCAGAGAGGAATTAGTATTTGTGAGAATCTCTCATACAAAGCCACATGGAGTCATCTCTATAATGTGGCTGGAGTTTTGAAGAACAGGCAATTTTTAGGTGCTCCTGAAATGAATGAATTGATCAACAGGCTGAAATTTCTTTAGTATGCCACTTAAGACAACCTGAAATATTGTGATCAAGCCATTTTTAGTGACTTATTTGATTTATTTGATCATCCATAAAATAAAGTCAGCTCCATCATGTTGCATTGTGATTACATATATATAATTTTTAGAGAAGTTTTAGATTTACATTTAAAGAAAAATTACATTAAAGTAAAGGGAATTCCCATATTAACCCCCCCACACACACACATAATTTCCCCTATTATTGACATCGTAGATTTGTGTGGTACATTTGTTGTAGTTGATGAACCAATACTGAAGCATTGCTACTAACAAAATTCTCAAGTTTACATTATGGTTTACACTTTGTCCTGTACAGTTCCATAGGTCTTGAAAAATATATAATGTCATTTATCATATATGTCATATATGTCATTACAGTATCATACAGTAGAATCTCACTGCCCCAAATATGTCCTGAGTTCTACCCAGTCATCCCTCCTCCTTCCTTCTGAACCCTGGAAAACCAATATCTTTATATCACTGTTACAAGTTCTTCCCTTAACAAAAGATAATAACTATGATAACAATAAATCTACTTTGACCCACAGTTACACTCCCCTCCTCATTCCTCAATCTTGAGGGATTTGGGATGTGTCTTGTCTGACTGCTTCAAGCTAAGAGGGGCCTTAGATAGTATGGGTCAGATGGAAGGAATTATTTTGCTTGCAATTGTAGATACTCCTTATTTTTTGAGATGGAACTTGTCTATCATCATTGTTTTGTTGGTTGTCCAGGGCAAGCCCAAAGAACTGGAGAGTAGGAGTTGGCTACTACTCTGCTGGGATTCAGGGCTCAACTGGCATATGAACAAGCAGAAGATTTAAGTCTCTAAGAAATAGACTTAACAAGTACACTGAAAATTATAGGTTTAAATAAAAGGAGTAGAAGAATCATGAGTAGGGGAATTATAAATGAGTATAACTATATTATTTCGGGGGAAAAGATCATCATATATTCCCAAATAGGTCTCACTGAAGAGATGTTGATTTCATGAGGCAGTGTGCTTTGCTTCTGGTGTCCTGACATCCCTAGAGCCCTCAGGAGCACTCTTGTTTGAGGCTTTGTTTACTGTGGCAGTTTGTGAAATCTGCCTGAGACCTGTATAAGCATAACTTCCAGACTGACCTCCCAACTCACTTTGAAATCTCTTAGCCATAAAACTTCTTTTTTATTTAATGTTTCCCCCTTTTGGTCAAGGTCTTTTTCAAAATGCATTGCTGGTTGGTGCTTGGTAATAATCCCTTGGTGCCAGGGAGGTTCATCCCTGGGAATCATGTCCTATGTTAAGGGGGGTGGGGGTAGTGTGTTTATTTACTGATTTTGGCTTAGAGCAGGGGTTCTTAACCAGGGGTCAAAGGAAAGATTTCAGGGGTCCATGAGCTTGAATTGAAAAAAAAAATCAACTCATTATCTTTATTTTCTCTGACCTCTAACTGAAATCCAGCATTTCCTTCACTTATGAATGTATCAATAAATAAATTACAGTAGTATTCATTTCACCTGACTGCAAAGGGGTCCATGGAACAAAAAAAGGTTAAGAACCCCTGACTTAGAGAGAGTCCACATTTGAGTAACAAGGAGGTTTTCAGGAGCTAACTCTGAGTTATTAATTATAATTAGGCTAACTTTCATTTTTACAGGAATAAGGTTCATATGTATAAGCATTAAGATTGAGGACTTGGCATATAGTCCTGTTTTCTTTCCTTAGGCCTGGCTTATGTATTCCAGAGATTTTTGCTATTTTATTTGAGAAAGTAGCAGGGCTTCCCCAGGATGGAAGTTAAAATGTTGTTAGCTGCTGTGTGAGCTTCTATCTATTGAGAAAACATACCTATGACAACACGTACACATTCATATCCCATAGATATATGTTTTAGGTGCATTTCCCCCCGTATATCACCCACTATCAACACTCTGTACTAGTGCTGTATCTCTATTATAGATTCTGAAAGAACATTCTTATATTTGTGTTCTTTACTATATTCCTTGGCCACCCCAGAATTCACTGAGTTATACAGTCATCTGTTTTATCCTCTAGCTTTCCTTCTGACTTCATGGACAGGCCAAAGCATCCACTTTCAGCCATGTTTTCACTTACACTTCAGTGCTGTTAATCTATGCAGAATTTATGGTTTGGTTTGGTTGATTGTAATGGTTTGGAAATGGATGGAGGTGATGGTTGCGAGATAATATATTTTTGCTAAGTGTCCTTCCAATGTCCCTTGAAGAAATGGCATTGAGGCAACTACCTCCTTTGTCTGGGTATAAGACTATCTCTGAATACAGAAAAAAAATCCTCCAAAGGTGTTTTAGGAAATTTAGTTGAGCTATAAAGATAGAGCTGTACTATCACTATTATGTCCTAGCATAGTCATAGTATATTTTAAACTTTAAAAACTGACAAATGAATCCACACACACACAACTATATATGTGGGCTGTATATATATTTTTGTAATAATAAACTTTATTTTTAGAGAAGTTTTAGATTTACAGAAAAATTACACCAAAAATATAAGGAATTCCCATGTAACCCCACCATCATCATACACAGTCACACACATAGTTTCCCCTATTAGTAACATCTTACATTAATATGGTACATTAATTACAATTGAATAGTTGGGTAAAGGAAAAGGGAATTATAGAAAAAATATATGTATGTGTATCAAGTGTAAAACACTATATATGTGCATGAGTGTGTGTTATATAATACAATATATTACTGTGCTAAATGGTGCTGATTGTGTTGCCAAAAATCATAGAGAAAGTCAGGGAAAATTTTAATTTAATTCATCATTCTCTTCTCTCTGTGTCTGGCACTGTATTTTCCACCCCCAGAACATGTGAACTTTTCAGCTTCTGAATTGATTGTTTGTTTGTTGGTAGCCATTTAGCCAGTTGGGGTCTATGAACCCAAAGGGAACTGATTCTGAGATGATTTCCAGTGCTTAATGCCAAAACTCTTTTTTAGAGAAGGCATGCAGGCATGCAATTAATCATTACTGGCAAGGTTTTTTGATGGTCTTCTGTTTCCCTACCATGCATTTCTATTCATGCTTCTTTGCTCAGTTGTATCCCCATAAAATTTCTTTAGTTATTTCAACTTATTATCTTGTATTATAAGCAGCCAATTGTACCGTTTAAGACAATTGTTCATCATGATTTCTCTCTGATTTTTTTGGAGAAATATTGTTATATTGATCAATATTAAGCCAAGCTATCTAGCATACACACATATACCCTTTTTATCTTCCATATTTTATTTTATATTCTCCTTTTAAATTTCAACAAAATTCTAGACCGGGTCCCACTATAGCTAATGAAAAACTCTTGTGTTATTTAGCATTGTATTTATTTGTTACTTTCATTTCAATTGCCTGTGATTTTTCATGAATAGCAAGTGGAAGAAACAATGTAAAAATGCAATATCCCTGTAACTCATAAAATCTAATTTGAATTTGATACAAAATTAGAAAACAACCCATTTTGTCCACTGTAAATTCTTGGAAACATTTCCAAATTGATTTCAAACATTCTTTCGTAGGTAGGGATCCCTTTCTCTTCACACATTTGTTAATTTTCCTGTTTATTTTTCTTCAAGTTTCAGAAAAGCGAGAGTTCAAACAAGTTCTATATAATCAGGGAATTACTTACTCATTCAGGGTTACTTTATTTATCTATTAATATTGTCTTTAAATATCCTTTATACATATCCCCTCCAAGAGATAATCTGGCTTATTCTTGAGCTTTTCCTAAGAAAGGAAAATTACTAACTTGCAAAACAATACATTCCCTATTTGAACAGCTATGTCAAAAACTTTCTCCTCCCTTTGGTCTTAGTTTTGCCCCTTTGGAGTTATCTGGAACAACCTGGGTTCCTCAAGGACATTCCAACCTTTCACTATTTTATGTCAGCAACCATGGATCCTCAAGGCCTGCCCACCCTGCCCCCCAGGAAATTCCAGTTTTCCTTGGTCATTGCTTACATTATATAGCTGACTGTTGCTCTCAAAATATTCTCTAGTTCAATGCACAGTTGACCTGACCATCCAGCACACACGTGCATGCCCGGGCAATTGGGATGCCATGGGACACTGAGGGAAGAGCCTGGGGAAGACCTGGACTGATATTGGTTAGCAGCAGCAGAAGGCCTGGTGATGAGGGCATTAGCAGCAGGAGTAGCAGCAGTGGCAGAAGTGGCCACAGCCATGGGAAAAATGAACATGGGGTAGCACCAGATCCCAGATAAAAGGCCAACTTGCCAATAGATTCCCAGAGCATTTCACAAATAATTGGTGGGACAGGAACTGCTTACCCTTAACCAGTACATTTTGTGGTAGATTATTAGAATGGATAGTGCTATATAGCATAGCAGGTACGTATTAGATTTCTTTGAGGAGTTTAAAATCCCTGGTTTGAAACTTGCTGCAACATTGCAAAGCAAATATTCATAGGCTTAGAAATCAAAGTTACATCTAAAGATTGTCATATTTAATGAAAAAGAACTATAAACATATGAATATAAGAATTATTTTCAATGGAGATAAGTGGAAAGTTAATTTTACATTTAATTAAAGTTACGGTAGGATATAGTGTACAAAAGTGCTATGTATCATGAATTAAATTTTTTAGAAAAATTGTTCAAGAATAATCATCTCTAGCAGTACTAACGTATATATTTCAAAATGGTTTATCAGACATTAATCTCAATGTTGTTATAGAATATAAACACTCTTAAAAATTCCAGGAATAGTTGCATCAGTAGAAAGAGTCTTCTCAAATTTAAAAATTATCAAAAGTTACTTGTGATTTTGCATTTGCTAAAAGCAACTAACATTGGCTTCAATTATATATTTTCTTTTACAAACACTCTACACCCACCAAACAACTCCCCTTTATATTAATTCAAAATGAAGTTACTAAAAGCATAAATTTTGATGACCTTATAATTGAATTTGCAGAAAAATAAGCCAGAAAAATCTTATGATCTATCAAGTTATGATACTGATGAAGTGTTTTATTTTTTTTGTATTATATAAAATTAAGACAGCATTTTTTCAATTTGTAAGTTTATTTTATTACTTCTGTATTATTATTACCCATTTTAGGTTTTATAAATAATAAAGTATTTTTAAAGGCAAAAGAACAAATATGCTCCAGGTTATAGCCTTACTGGAGTATAGCCCCCCAAATTGGACACAAACTCCAGGAGTGGCTAAATAGAACTATCCCAACTTTCCTCATTCTAGAAAGGTAAACTTTCATGAATATATTGCAAGATTGTTTATTAAGAATTTTGGACATCATATTACACTGTGGACTCATATCAGACTTCCTGTTGACCTAAACCATAAACCATGTCTTCATGCTGAGCCCTATATTCCTCACTACTCTGACTTCATTGCAGGCCTTTAAATTTCTCTCTTTATTTTAGTTTTAGTTTTTCTAAATTATTATGTATTTTATTTCTTATGTTTAAACCTATCATTATTATTTCATTTTCCTATTAATCGAATTTGGCAACATTCCTGGCTTCATTTTTGAAGTTTTGGATCACAGAAGGGTTACAACTGGGACAGGGGAGGATCAATGGTGTGGGGTGTCAGTGATGGGGGATACACAAGCGGAAGTTCACGAGGACATACATATAAGGTATATAAATATGTTCAAATGTTCATGGGGTATTGTCACAGTGGGTAGAGATTTGCACAACAGCTGAAGGATTGTTGAATCCCCATCCTGGGAAGCTCTGCCACATTCTCTAATGGAACAGCAACAATCCCCCAAGTACAGGGGCAACGACTAGTGAAACAGGATGGTCCATTGATGGGCCCTTGATACTGACGGCTATGCTTATGAGCCTTTTGCTTTTGAATTTGCAACTTGGACTAGTGTTGTAGGATGCCTAAGATTTACCTCCTGAGATCCTCCTTGTTGCTCAAAGGTGGCCTTTCTGTAAGCCAAACTCAGCGTGTAGATGCATTACTTTCCTCCCAGTGAGGGACATGATTCCCTCCCTGGCACCGAGGGATTACTACCAAGCACCAACTGGTGATACAACGGGAAAAAGATCTTGAATAAAAGGGGGAAAAGGTAAAGACAAATGAGTTTATATGGCTAAGAGACTTCAAAGTAAGTCAGGAGGTCACCAGAGAGGTAACGTTTATGCATGTCTCAACAGGTTCTCATAGACAGCCAAAGTGGACACTATCCCAAACAGTGGGGCTCCTGAGGGCTCCGGAGACACCCAGGTCCTGCGGTCATGGTGGATAGCTCCAGAGTTTGGTATCTTGCCAGTGAGCCCTACTTTGGAGATTGTGCTCCCGAGTGTGACAGAGTAGGACTCAGTTGTGACTTCTCTACACATGCCATTTCTGTCCCTTTTGTTTGAACCTATAGTTGATGCTGGAGTTGGTAGGTGTATGTCCAGGAGACTTGAATCTCTGGGCTGTTCATGTGCCGGCTGAGCCCTGAGCCTCAGCAGAATTGCAGGACTTACTCTCCAGTTCATTGGACTCATCCAGGATAGCTGGCAGAGAGGTGAGGATGGACAACCACCACACCAATGAACCTAGAGAGTCTACAACTGCAAGCAAGAGAGTCCCATCCATCAGCCATATGGGATCAAAGTCCCCTCTCAATTAGAGGTGGAGTGGGCATCACCATCCCAGAATCCTCAGGATTGGCAAATAAAATATAGACTAGAGTATTCTTACTGGTATTCTATTATAGACTTATTGTGATTCTAGCAATGGAAGAAATTATATCATTGATGTGGAGACAGTGGCCACTGGAGGTGCTGAAGTCAGGGAGAGGGAAAAAGAGGTATAATATGGGGGCATATTCAGGACTTGGAATTGATCTGTATGACATTGTGGTGACAGATACAGGCCATTATATATCCTCCCATAGCCTACAAAATTGAGTGCGAGAGAGAGTAAACTACAGTGTAAACTATAGTCCATACTTAATGGCAATGCTCCAAAATGTGTTCATCAATTGCAATGAATGTACCACACTAATGAAAGAAGTTGTTAATGTGGGGAAAAGTGGGAGGTCTGGAGAGTGGGGCATATGGGAATCCCTTATATTTTTTAATGTAACAATTTATGTAATCTAAATTTCTTTTAAAAAATAAATAAAAAATATATTTAAAAATATAATCTTATTATATTCAGCATGGCTTAGAAGATATTTTTAGTCTTTATAGGGTCCTAAATCATTTGTAATCATTTCCAGCTTTCCATCATCTCCAAATTTTGTATATCTGCCTCCATATTTTTATATGATAAAATTATTTGGTAAGAGAGAATCTGGACAATCTCTTTCTAACTTGCCACTGATAGATAAATTGCATATGTTTCTTCAAAAATTACAAATACAACTAACTGAGTGTTCACCTCACTCTCTTTCTCCATGTTTTAAATTTAAACTAAGCCATTTAGGGGGACTTTGTACAATGCAGAAGTCTCATTTACTGTATCAACTATATTTTCTTCGCCACTCAAAATAAAAATAGGTTAATCTGATGTGACTTACTAATGAACTCAGTAATTAGTAATTGACTTGCTAACTCCTAGTAGAAATCATTAACTGCCTATGTCCTCATCATATTTTCCTACTCTGGAAACTTGTTGACATTGATGTGTAGTTCACTGTCCTTTGGTGCATGCTACTCCCATCTCCGTCTTTTTTTTTTTAGAAATAAAAAAGACATTTGGTGAGTCTGCAATCCTCCAGCTCCCCTCCTAGTTTTCCCATGTCCTTATTAGCTTCCCTCACATTTGCATTTCTCTCAGACACAGGAGATGAGGGTTTCCGTGCCAGAATAACAGAGCTTGTTTAGAGAACTTAGATGTTCTCTCAACATTTCTTCAATTGTTAGAGTTTTTGATCCCCTCCTGCTAGTGTTTGAGGTACACTCTTCATTCTGGAGCACAACAGAGAAAATGGAGGTAAAATAAAATGGGCTTTCACTTTCTCTCTGTTACCTATCAATTTTAAACAGTGGGCTTCAAGAGTAGGCCTATAGCCCTTTGAAATTCACTGCTAAGAAATTGAAAAGAAAGGCTGGGGGAAAATATTTGAAAATCACATATCTGATTTAGACCTTGTATCTAGAATATAAAAACACACTGAAAAGTAATAAGTCAGTAATAAGAAAATTATCATTTGCCTTTTAGATCCTGTAGGAAATAAAAAATTGAGTTTTAACCCCATTACCACCAAAATTAACTACCCAATAAAAACTGGGCAAAAGATCTGAACATTTCACTAAAGAAATGAATGAGTGTCAAATAAGCATATGTAATGATGCTCAACATCACTAGTCATTAGAGAAATGCAAATTAAAAATTAAAACCACATGATAAGAAAAAATTGTGTGTATATAGGAATTTTGTACTATCTGCATG
This sequence comes from Cabassous unicinctus, assembly GCA_029593785.1. Lineage (NCBI taxonomy): Eukaryota > Metazoa > Chordata > Mammalia > Cingulata > Chlamyphoridae > Cabassous > Cabassous unicinctus. Next base: position 1,042 of record JAQZBX010033194.1, on the reverse strand, counting down.
ATTTTTTCTGTAAACCTACAACTGCTCTAATAAAAAGATTATAAAAGAGAAAAAACATGACACATCCTTACACACTTATTTTTGTGTGTAATAAAACTTAATCATATCAAGTGTGGTCAATGATATGGAAGAACTGGCACTCTCAAGTGTTGCTGGTGGGAATGCCAAATGGTTCAGCTACTTTGGAAGAGAGTTTGGCAGTCATTGATAAAGTTAAATAAACACTTACCATACAAACCCTTCAGTCTCACTCTTAGGTATTTATCCTAGAGAAATGAAAGCTTACATTCATACATAAACCATAGTGGCATTACCGTAATTGTCAAAAACTGGAAACAGTACAAATACTTGTCAACTATGGTACATCTATAAAATGGAATAGCACACAGAAATAAAAAGAAAAAACTATTGACACATACAAAAACATGGATGAAGATTAGATGTACTATGCTAGCAAGACATTAAGCTCAAAAGGCTATTCAAGAGTCTTGAATCTTTGGGCTGTCCATGTGCCAGCTGGGCCCTGAATGTCAGCGGAGTTGCAACACCTAATCTCCAGTTCATTGGTCTCACCCAGGACCACTAACATGGAGGTGAAGATGGACAACTACTATACCAAGGAACTGAGTCTACAGTTTCTGGCAAGAGAATACCATCCATTGGCCCCATGGGATCACAGCCCCTTCTCAATTAGAGGTGGAGTGGACATCACCATCCCAGAATACTCAAGAATAAGGGGTAAACTATGGACTAAAGTAGATTTACTGGTATTCTACTATAGACTTATTATGATTCTAGCAATGGAAGAAATTATATCACTGATGTGGAGGCAGTGGCCACTGGAGGTTCTGAGGACATGGAGAGGGAAAAAACAGGGGCATTTTTGGGACTTGGGAATTGTCCTGATTTTGACATTGCAGTGACAGATACAGGCCATTATAAATCTTGCCATAATCTATAGAATTGGGTGGGAGAGAGTGTGGACTACAATGTAAACTTTGGTCCATGCTTGTTTTATCAGTTGCAATGAATGTGCCTCCAG
>JAQZBX010033193.1:0-24618 GCA_029593785.1 Cabassous unicinctus | reverse complement strand
AAAGTAGTAATCCAAAAAATACATTTTAATTATCTGTATAAACTGCTAAATTAGATCTTAACTGTATTTATGCTGTTTAAGTTGTGCTGGCTGTTTGCTGTTTACAAACAAATGTGTTTTAAATAACAAGCTTATATATTACAGGTTACACAGATTCCAGAAAAATCTTAAAAACAGTAAAATCAAAGATGTGAAATGATGAAGGGCTTGAGGACAGCCATACCAAAGGAGGGAAATTATGGGTCAAATTAGTAAGCTTTGTTTCTGTTAGTGTGTCAAAATTCTTTCTGTATTTGTCTATTCAGTGTCAGTGTATGTTTTGATACCTCTGGTTGGTAATATTAAATTGATAAATGAAAAATTTTATAAGAGCTGTACTCAAATACCCAAATATTAAATAAAGCTGTATATACACTGAATTTTCTAAATGTTCATCAGCAGTTAAAAAAATTGAACTCCTGCAGAAATGCATTGGCATCCTAGCAAAAAAATGCATCATCTCTCCATCAACCTATACATTGGAAAGATGTTAATGATGGTCAGGGGAAGAAAGGATGGGTAAAAACTTGGGGATGGGGTTATGTTCTTGTGCTTAGAGAGTCCAACATGTCCATTTGGCTGCCAAACTGTAGACTGAAACAGAGAAAAGCAGACTCGAGCGAGAGCCACAATGAAGATATTCTGGATGACAGTTCTATTGATCATGCAAGTATTGGGGATAAGAACTAATAATTTTACATACTGGGCATATACACCTAATCCTCCACTTATAAGGGTACTTACCTGGGGACATCCATCATTTTCAGTTTTTTTAAATGGCAGTTCAGAATTTCCTGGTACTTTTGATAAAAGATGACCTTCATAAATAATGAAGAAGGAAAAACCATAAGTAATCTGACTTTACCCTTCCTTGGACAGCCACTCTGCATTGGGCAAAATCCACCATTCATGTATATTAAAAATCACACTGTGGTTGTGAACTGAACAAATGAAACCTTAATTAAAATCATTTTATTCCCATCCTATAATGTTTCCAGTTATAAATCTCAAAACTCCCATTGTTTTTATATTTGGAACAGTGAGCATTAATCAAACATATTTTTTCTGCAGCAATTGCTCCCTTTACACTTGTGTATCTGTTTTACAGGAGAAATCTACTGTAATAGGAGGATCTACTGTAACAGGACGATGGCACCCTGGAATATTTCTTCCGGTTGTCATAAATCGCTGCTGGCAGTCTTCCCCTGAGAGTCAAATCCTATGGCACTTTCTAAATCATAATTTAAAAGAACCAAACATTTAATTGGATTAATTATAACTGCTGTAGTAGGGCTTATAGGTATTGTTATAGGTGCTGCTGTGGCAGAAACGGTCTACATGAGAATATCCAAACACAACAATATGTTAAAAATTGGCAACCTAATGGTAGTGAACTATGGCATCGTTAAGCATATATAGATGAGCAAATTAATAATAAGCTTAATGACTTAGAGATGGCTGTTACACAAATGGGAGATCAGGTATATAATCTTAATTTAAAACAAGGTTTGAAGTGTGATTGGAATGAAAGTGTTTTTTGTATCAAAACTCTCCCATACAATGATTCCCATTATGAATGTGAAAAAATTAAAAATCATTTAATAGGTCATCACAAATATTTATCTATAGAAATTACAGATGTGCAAAAAAGGATTCTGAGCTTGTCTCAGAATCAACTTACTACAATTCCAGGTAGCGAATTTTGGCAATCAGTAACAGATCAATTGAATAAAATAAACCCCTTACATTTGTGGAAATCAAACTCTGTACTTGCTAACTTTGGTGTGGTGATGATTGCTGCTCTGTTTCTCTTAACTATATTAGGAGGAATTCACAAAGCCCTGCTGTCCCACATTAATAGGGCTGAAAAGACCAGCCATGCCAATAACTTGATTCTGCTTAAAACCTTTGAGTCTCAAACCCCTGCCCACCCATGGAATCTCAGCTGGTGGCCAGTGACACATAAGACCTTCAGAGGAGGGCAACCTAAGACAGGCACAGTCACTGTGGACAAAAAACAAAAAAAGGGGGAACTGTTGGAAAAGATGCTGAGAGCCAGAGCCTAAAGGGTTAAGCATTTAAAAAGCATGCTTGTTTGCAGAGAAACATTAGTAAATGTCTCCAAGGAAACTGCATACTGCAGATATGAGTAGGAGGAGGTAGAGCGGAGTGAACTCACTACTAAGATGCTATTGTTTGAATTCCCAAGAAAGATTTTCAGGGAAGCCAGAAACAGGCAGTGCTCTCATACATCAAACTGAGGAAATAGTGAAGGGCTCCGAATTTTGTTACCAGCTTTCTAGTATATAAAGCAGCTTCAACCTAAATAAACTTGCCTGCATTCCACATGGTGTGAGGTCCCCTGATCCCAATCTTTCTCTAGATCATTCGCGACACCATCTACCTCCATGTTGAATTACAATAGATGCAGACCTTTTCAATCCCAGAAGAGACAGGAGGGGTTGGACGGGAAGAAACTGATGAACAACTGAAGAAGCTGGAATATAACACGTGTTCACTACAGTTCCCTAAAGCCAGAGAGGGAATGTCCTGTGTGAGAACCAAGCCCTCAGAACCCCAATAAAAACCATCATCATAGGATCTGGATCTGCAAAGGAGGACAGGGAGAAAGCCCTGTTCAGCACTCACAGCCTCAGTTAGTGATGTGAGTCACTCTAGCGAGTCTTCACTGGGGAGGAAGCAGCAGGAAGTCCATCTTCTCCTGTGGTGTTAACAGCCCTCAAACTGTACTCATGTAGAGAGCAGTGTGGCATCCACACAGACACATCCATGCTCCTCATGCTCCATGCTCACCCTTGGTGAAGGAGGCCTCCCCCTTCCAGGCAGCTGGGTAGGGGGCCGAGTGGAGTGAGCACTTTTCCTTTATGTGTGACTGTATTTGCAAAGGGTGGAGGGAAGTGCCACCCCACTCCCACTAATGCTGCAGATACAAATCAATATCTTCAAATCAACCAGTTTTTATGATTTCATTATATACTATTTTCCTAATTTCTTTTAAATTATAAACAAATTATCCATGCAAAGAGTATAAAAATAATTTATGTCTGTTATGGCAAACAGCAAAATTCCTTCTCTACCCTCAACCCCCATTCCAACTTCTTCAGAATTATCTGCATTGGCAGATTATTTTGGGTACACATTCCTGCTTGTAAATACCTGCATTCTCTTGTTTCAGTCATCCCATAGCCTATCACATATTAGAAAAATATTGGAGTACAACTGAAGAATATAATAAATTTACTAACTTGCTAAAATACTCAAGATTAGAAGTATATCATCTAATTATGAAAAGATTATTTCTGATTTAAAATAATAAAGAAAATTGGAGTTAAGTAGAAAGCAGGCCACTGTACTTCAGTGGCTGTTAAACTTGAATCCATATCAGAATGAGGTGAAGAGTCTGAAAAAATATAAATGGTTGGGGTGCCTTATAGGAAAATGTTACAATAATGGGCAGCATTATTTTTAAAATGGTAATTTTTTAAATGCTTACCCAGAATGTAATGGATTGAAGAACTGGTGGAAAGAACCAGAATAATTTGAAATAAGTGGAAAGACCATCTTTACATAAACTAAGAGAAATCTTGTGTTCAGATGCATAAATTAGTGGTAACAACTTGAACACAGATGAGTGTGGAAGAAGAGGTGGGAGGAGCAGATCTCAGAAGAAACTGCAAGTGCCCTTTTCCAAAAGGAGAAAGACATCCTGAATTGCACAGTCACAGCCACTTCCTTAAAAGATTGGCAACAAGTTGCACAATGGGAGGTGGAGATTCTTTGGAGATTCACATGCATTACCATCTCAGGGTTTCTCTCTAGAATGAATGTTGTAATGTTAAATGAGATACTGCCTCTGGCTGAAGGCTATGCCAGATTCCTTACATATATAGGTTTTCCCTCCACTATGGATTTTCTCATAGTCAGGGAGATTTGATTTGCTACTGATGACCTTCCTAAATTCCTTATATATATAGGGTTTTTTACAAGTTTGTATTCGCCAATTTGTAATGTGTATTGATTTCTGAATGAAAGCTTTCCCACTTCCATCACAATCATAGAGTTTCTCTTCAGTATGTATTCTCAGATGGTTGATGAGGTTTTCCTTCTGGCTGAGGGCTTTTCCACATTCATTCCATAAATAGGGTTTTTCTCCAGAATGAATGCTCTGGTGTTTATGGAATTATTGCTTTTGCCTGAAGGCTTTTCTGCATTCTTTACATTCATTTTGTTTCTGTCCACTATGAGTCTTTTTCATGTTCTGTGAGATTGCTTTGTAACTAAGGCTTTTTCACATGCCTTACATGCATAGGGTTGCTTTGCAGTAGGAAATCTCTTTTATCTGCGATTTGACATTTGAATAAAGCACTCCCACATATGTATGATTTCTCTTCAGTAAGAATTTTCTGATGAATAAAGAGGTTTTCTGTCAGGATGAAAACTTTCCCACATGTATTATAGTTCCTTGCGCCTTCCCCTCTATGGTTTTAAAATGAGGAGTAAAAAATGAATGTAAAGAGCAGACTACATTCAGGACACTCATTTTGTTTCTCTCTAGTTTGAGTTTTCTCATATTCCATGAGGTTTTGTTTCAGATAGAAGTATTCCTATGTTCATTACAATACTAACAAATCCTGAAAACTTTATTTTGGACTGACTATTTTTGTTCAATTTTTTCCTTCTATTTATTTCGATGAGATGCACAATTTAATATTCTTTAAAATTTATCGGGGACATTATAACACTTTTGCTTGCCTTTCCAAATCTGCACTTATTATTTATTACTGACTAGCCAAATGATGTGTTTTAAAATATTTTATATCCTGTATTATTCAGCCAAAGGTGTTCTGATGCAAAATACCAGAAATCTTTTGGCCTTCATAAAGGGTATTTATTTGGGGTAGAAGCTAACAGTTACTAGGCCAGAAAGCATAAATTTCTTCTTTTACCAAAGTCTGTTACCCCATCTTGGAGCAAAAGAGCTGCTGATATTTGCCAGGTTTTGGGCTTCTTGGGTTCCCCTCTTCCCAGGGCTGTGTCTCTCTCTGGGCTTACCTCCTCTGTTTCCTTCACAAAGTCAGCTGTATACTATGAGGTGCTCTAAGCTTTTCCTCTCTCCACAATGCCAGCTGTGAACTGTCAGGTGAATTCCTTGTCTCTGTTCCCCACCGCCTTCTGTCCTTTCTCATCAGAACTCCATCATCAAAAACTGCTCCATTTCTGTCCTTTGCCATCTTTGTCCTTTTGTCCTTTGTCGTTATACGTTTGAGCCACCACCCACCAAGGGTTGGAGCTCAACGGCCTACAGACTGTGTCCCAGTCAATGCCCTTATCATAACTTAATCATGCCCAGATTTACATACCAGTTTATAGGCATAATCCCATATCTCTTTTTGGAACTCATAATGATATCAAAATACCACATATCCGTTTTCCCATCTGATGCTATATATTATTTTATGGTGTATTTTAACACTTTATTGATGTTCTAGGCCATGGATATCATTATTAATTTATCCATTCAATAGTCATTTAGATATCTGAATTTAATTAACAGATATTGTTCTTCAAACCATCCTGAGTCTTGAAATTTCTTAGATTATTTTTGTTCTGCCTGAAGAATATTCTTTTATATTTCATTTAAAGTGAGTTGCTGCTAGCAACTTTATTATTTTTTACTCATCTCTAAAAGTGTTTCTTTCACTTCTTCCTGAAGGATTGATATGAATTAAATCTCAGGCCCTCTAAGATCTCCACTGCTCTTGAGAGCACCCTTAGGGTTGAGTTTCTCCATTCTGTTGTAAATGTAATCTGTTCTTTAGAGAAGAAATTAGGGGCTTTCAGTTTTACAGCATATTACCTGCCAACCCCGCCCCCAGGCAATATCTGTGGGCTCTGCCTCTGGGAATGGGAATAATGGCACACCTCTCTGAGTTACACACCTGATTTTGGAGCTTAGACTTGGTGGAGAAAGCATAGTATTTTGAGGTCTTCTTGGGATCATTCTAGGGACCATTGCAACGGTGGTCAGCACACCATTTTGCTCAATGATGGCCACACCCAAAGTACAGCCTCTACTTCATTAGTTCCCATTTCTCCCAGACTTAGGAGGTCCCTTGTGGTCCCTGTGCCCAGGGTTAATGCCCTCGTTTGAGTCTTGTGTGGACCACAGGAAAGTATGTTCTTAGTAATCTATTGCTGTGTGTGTCAGCCTTTTGTATGTAGGACATTTTGGTTAGATTCATATAAGGGAATTTTTGATTAGGTATCTTTTTGTTAGATTACTTTAGTTTAGTTAAGGGCCTCTGATTAGGATTCAGGCACCAGGATGGAGCCCAATCATTGTGCTGAAGTCCTACATACATGGAACACAAAGAGAAAGAGTGCTGTCATGTATTCCCTGCCATGTGGGAGAGGGCTCCATGATCTCCTACTGCTGTGGGAGACACAGAAACCCTGAGAGCCTGAGGGAGAGGCCAGAGGCTGGAGTCTTTGGGCATCTTGAAGCTGAAGACATTCAGGCCAGAGGGGAAGGGAGAGATGAGAGCAAATATTTCTGTTGGCCTACTGCTGAGCTCAGGTAGAAAATGAGTTTGGAGTAGAAGGCAGAGAGACACAGGCAGGCACAACATTTTGCTTGGAAGGAGTCTAGCAGCAGCTAACTCTTGTTCAGAGAGCATTTTTGAGCATGCCTTGATTTGGACATTTTCACAGCTTCTGAACTGTATGTTTTAATGATAATAAATTCCAATAAAGGCCAACCTACTTCTGGTATTTTGCATTGGCAGTGCTTGGCAAACTGAAACAGCTAGGGACACAGGGTTGGAGTGCTGCCCTGTTCTGAAATGGCAGTGTGATTCTGCTGCCCAGTGAATTCACCTGTAAACTGTGTGTGTCTCCAGACTAGGTGGAAATGAATACTGGCAAGATGGAGGGGGCAGTGCACTTGGCCTGCAAGGACTGCAAAACAGGGGGTCAGGAAGGAGATTCACATAGTTTGGGTACAAGTATCAAGTCAAAAATGCCCTGGTATTATGTGCCTGCCTCAGGTAGGGTTTGGCCAGGTGGGCAGGGGCAGATAAATGCATGGGACTTGGGGTCTGGTGCAGGAGACGAGTCAGGGCACAGAGAGGAGCTGTCTTGTTCCAGCTCCTTTTGGCCTTCCCTCCTTCCCTTGGCTCCAGTGTTGAAAGTCTGAAGAGGCTTCTCTTACTGTACCCTTCCTGGTTCTCAGGAACAGACTCAGGTCTCCTGCTTCCAGTTCAACATACATCTTCTCCAATCTTGGGTCAGCTAAAGAAAGGGCAATGCCAAGATGAAACCTGTTGGTGTCAGGAAGGATGTGTCAAAATTCACATTACAGCATTGGCTACAGCAATAACATCACCGAAATGAGCAGCCTTACGCCAGTGATGTTAAGGAATAGTACGGAAACCCAGAAAGTCATGGGACCCAGGGCCGACAAAGATAGAAGTGAGGTTGTGAGATTCTTTAATGTTTGCAGAAAATCACAGAGGGTACAGATACCAGATATTTCTCAGACTAATTAATTATTAAATTTTCAACACATTTTTAACACTATTGAAAATGATGCAGGCCTCTTCAATCCCAGAAGTGAACAGAGGTGTTGGATGGGAAGAAGCTGATGAACAACTGAAGAAGCTGGAATGTAACACGTGTTCCCTGTAGTTCCCCCATGCCAGAGAGGGAGTGTACTGTCTGGGAAACAAACTCTTAAAGCCCCAAAGAAAACCATCATCATAGGTTCTGAATCCACAAAGGAGCACAGTTAGAAAGGCCTGCTCAGCACTCACAGCCTCAGTTAATGATGTGAATCACTCTAGTGTGTCTTCACAGGGAAGTAAGCAGTAGGAATTCTGTCTTCTGTGGTGCTAACAGCCCTCTAACCAGACACATGTAGAGAGAAGTGTGGCCTTCAGATGGACACGTCCATGCTCCATGGGCTCCATGACCATTCTGGCTGAGGGAGGCCTCCACCCGTTTAGGCAACTGGGGAGGGGCCCAAGGGGAGTGAGCACTTTTCCTTTTTGTGCCACTGAATTTGCCAAGTGTGATGGGAAGTGCCCTCCACAGTAATGTTGCAGATACAAATCAATATCTGCAAATTAACCACTTTGTATGATTTCATTGTGTAGTATTTACGTAATTTCATTTGAATTATAACCAAATTATCCATGCAAAGAGTATAAAAATAATTTATGTCTTTTATGGCAAACACCAAAATTCCTTCTCTAGACTCAACCCACATTCCTCCTTCTTCAAAATTTTCTCTATTGGCAGATTCCTTTGGGTAAACATTTCTGTTTGTAAATACATGCATTCTCTAGTTAAATCTCTCCCACACCCTAATATATATGAGAAAAATATTGGAGTACAACTTAAGAATATAATTAAGTTTTCTAACTTCTAAAATACATAAGATTAAATGTATATCATCTAATTATGAAAGGAACATTTCTGATTTAAAATAATAAGGAAACTTGGAGTGAAGGAGAAAGCAGGTCACTGTAGTTCAGTGGCTGTTAAACATGAATGCACATGATAATCAGGTGAAGAATCTGAAAAAAATATAAAAATCAATGGGGTGCCTTATAAGAAAATGCTACAATAATAAGCAGCATTATTTTTAAAATGGTAGTTTTTAAAATGCTTACCCAGAATGTAATGGATTGAAGAACCAATGAAAACATCCAGGATAATTTGAAATAAGTGGAAAGCGCATTTTACATAAACTAAGTGAAATCTCGAGTTCTGATGCATAAATTAGTGATAACAATTTGAACACAAATGAGTGTGGAAGAAGATGTTGGAGGAATATAAGAAGAAACTGCAAGTGCACTTTTCCAAGAGGAGAAAGACATCCTGAGTTGCACAGCCATACCTGCTTCCTTAAAAGATTGGCAACAAGGAGCACAGACTGGAGGTGAAGGTTCTTTGGAGATTCACATTCATTACATTCACAGGGTTTCTCTCCAGTATGAATTTTGTAATGTTTAATGACACACTACCTCTGGCTGAAGGCTATTCCACATTTCTTACATATATAGGGTTTCACTTCACCATGAATTTTCCCATGGTCAGTGAGATTTGATTTGCTACTGAAGGTTTTCCTACATTCTTTACATGTATAGTGTTTTCTCTCCAACTTGGTCTTCTCTGCGGTGCAATAAGGCTTGAATTCTGGGTGAAAGTTTTCCCACATCCATCACATTCATAGGCTTTCTCTCCAGCATGTATTCTCAGATGGTTAATGATGTCCCCTTCTGGTTGAAGGCTTTTCCACATTCATTGCCTATATAGGGTTTTTCTCCAGAATGAATGCTCTGATGTTTAATGAACTATTGAGTTTTCCTGAAGGCTTCTCTGCATTCTTTATATTCATTTTGTTTCTGTCCACTATGTGTTTTTTTTCAAGTTCTGTGAGATATGATTTGTACCTAAAGACTTTTTCACATGCCTTACCTAAATAGGGATTCTTTACAGTAGTAAATCTCTTGTATCTGAGAGTTGACATTTGAATTAAAGCTCTCCCACATATATATGATTTCTCTTCAGTAAGAATTTTTGAATGAATAAAGAGGTTTTCTGTCAGGTTGGAAACTTTCCCACATGAATTACATTTCTATGCTTGTTCCCTTGTATGGCTTTTAAAATGAGGAGTAAAAAATGACTGTAAAGAGCAGACTACATACAGGACACTCATATGGTTTCTCTAGAGTTTGAATTTTCTCATATTCCATGAGGTTTTGTTTCAGATGGAAGCATTCCTATGTTTATTACAATGCTAACTAATGTATGAATATTTCATACTCAATGACATTAAATGCCTGGCTGAGGGATATCCAATAAACCTTACATAGACAGGTTTTACTACTGCATGATGCTTTGATGTGACTCTAGCTTTCCCAAATTCAGGAAATCCCAAATGGTTACTCTGAAGGATTAATTCTTCGGTAAAATCATGAAGTTGAATTTCCAAGAAAACTTCACACGTGTTACACTTATAGGGGAGGACTGCCATGTGCAGAAAACTGCCAAAACTCATTGTCTTCATTCTTTTTCCTTTCACATATTCCCTCATGCTAAGGTAAGCATCATGTAAATTCCTTAAAAATGAAATTACATTCATAGAAGTGTTATATTGAGAAAACAATGCTTGCAGTCAGAGAAAATACTTTCCCAACTTTCTTCCCTTTTCTGCCTTCATGTTCAGTCTGTAATGCTGTGGAAGTGGATATAGCTTCATTCACAAGCCTTTTGTTATTTGGTTCTTTTTTTTCCTTAATGTCCTATGTTTCTTCCTAGTTTGTGAGGTACAGCAGAAGCAGTGCTTAGAGGGAATTTTATAGCATTGAATACGAATACATTCATTAGAAAAGATTAAAGATCCAATATCAATCATCTAATCATCCAATTTGGAAAGCGCAAGAATATCTCCTTTTTATTTGTTCTATCATTCATGGCTCTTCTTGCGTAAAATGAGCATCACATCCAGTTTGGTGACTTCATAACAAGGAAATGGGGAAGGGATACAACACTTGATTTATGTTGGGGACAAACCAAAACCCATAAATCAACCTTGGAACTTTCACCCTTCTGAAGGATGAGAAAGGTGAAGCTTCCAAAGATGCACAAGTAAGATGGCCCCAGAACAAATGCAAAATGGCATCCCAGGAAACACTGAATACTTTGTTTTGGATTATTTTTGCTCAATTTTTTTCTTCTTCTATCTATTTGGATGAGATGCACTACTTAATATTCTCTAAAGTTTACCAGGGAAATTATAACACTTTTGCTTGCCTTTCCAAATCTGCACTTATTATTTGTTATTGACTTGCCAAATAATATATTTGGAAATATTTTGTATCCTGTATTAGTCAGCCTAAGGTGTGCTGATATAAAAAAATACCAGAAATCTGTTGGTCTTTATGAAGGGTTTTTACTTGGGATACAAGCTTACAGTTACCAGGCCATAAAGCATAAGATTCTTCCTTCACCAAAGTGTGTTACCCTGTCTTGGAGCAAGAGAGCTACCGACATTTGCCAGGGTTCAGGCTTCTTGGGTTCCTCACTACACAGGGCTGCGTTTCCCTCTGGGCTCAGCAACTCTGTTTCCTCCACAATGTCAGCTGTAGACTATGAGGTTCTCTAATCTTTGCTACTCTCCACAAAGCCAGCTGTGAACTGTCAGGTGAATGGCTTGTCTCTTTTCCCTGCGGTCTTCTGTTCTTGCACATCAGAACTCCAACATCAAAAACTACTCCAGCTCTGTCCTTTGCCATATCGTTTTATGTTTAAAAGACCACCCACCAAGGGGCAGGGCTGAACACCCTTATGATAACTTTATTATGCCCAGATTAACAGTCCAGTTTACATGGATAATAATATATCTCTTTGGAATTCATAATGATATCAAACTGCTACATATCCATTTACCCATCTTAGGTCATATATTATTTTTGGTGTATTTCAACACTTTATTGATGTCCTAATCCATGGATACCATTATTACTTTATCCATTCAACAGTCATTAAATATATGAATTTAATTAATAGATATTGTTCTTCAATGTATCCTGAATCTTGAACCTTCTGTGATTATTTTCTTTCTGCCTGAAGAATATTCTTTTACATTTCTTTTAAAGTGAGTTGCTGCTGGCAAACTTTATTACTTTTTCCTCATCTGTCAAAGTGTTTCACTCCTTCTGGAAGGATTGAGATGAATTAAATCTCAGGCCCTCTAAGATCTCCACTGCTTTTGACGGCACCCTTTGGGTTGAATTTCTCCATTCTGTTGTAAATATAATCAGTTCTTTGTAGAAGAAATTAGGGGCTTACAATTTAACAGCCTGCTAGCTGCCACCCCCAATGGCCAGACAAATTCTGTGCGCTCTGACTCTGTGAATGGGAATAGTGGCACACCTCTCTGAGTTACACACCTGAAGTAAGATTTGGTGGAGAAAGTACAGTATATTGATTTCTTCTTGGGACCATTCTAGGGACCAGTGCAATGGTGGTCAGCACCCAATTTTGCTCATTGATGGACACACCCAAAGTACAGCCACTGCTTCATGAGTTCCCATTGCTCCCAGACCTGAGACCTCTGCTGATCCCCCTGCCCTGGTTTAATGCCCTCATTTGACTCTTATGTGGACCCTGGAAAAGTATGTTCTTACTAAACCACTGCTGTGTTTGTAAGCCTTTTGTTTGTAGGCCATTTTGGTTAGATTCAGATAAGGTATCTTTTGTTTAGGTCACTTTTTGTTAGATTGCTTAAGTTTAGTTAAGAGCCTCTGATTAGTTTTCAGGCACCATGATGGGCCACAATCATTATGCTGAAGTCCTACATATATGGAACACACAGAGAAAGAAGGATGCCATGTTTATACTACCATGTGGGAGGGGGCTCCAGGATCTCCTACAGCTGTGGAGAGACATAGAAACCCTGAGAGGCTGAGGAAGAGGCCAGAGGCTGGTGTCATGGAGGAGATTGAAGCTGAAGACATTGAGGTCGTAGGAGAAAGGAGAGGTGTGAGCAAATGTGTCTGATTGCCCACTGCTGAGCCCAGGGAGAAAATGTGTTTGGAGGAGAAGGGAGAGAGCCATACAGCTGAACATTTTGCCTTGGCAGGAATCCAGCAGCAGCTGAACCTTGTTAAGACAGCATTTTTGAGGATACCTTTATTTGGACATTTTCAGAGCCTCAGAATGTTTAGCTTTAACCCTAATAAATTCCAATAAAAGCCAACCTATTTCTTGTATTTTGCATTGGCAGTGCTTGGCAAACTCAAACAGCGATGGACAAAGGGTTGGAGAGCGGTCCTTTTCCAAAATGGCAGTATGATGCTGCTGCTCAGTTAATTCACCTGTAAACTGTGGGTGTCTCCAGACTAGGCAGGAATGAGTACTGGTAAGATAGAGGGTCAAGTGCTCTTGCCCAGAAATACCTGCAAGACAGAAATCACGCAGGGTGTCACATGCTTTGGGGACTAGTATAAAGTCTCAGATGCACCACTATGATGTTCCTGACCCAGGCAGTGTTTGGCTAGGTGGGCAGGGACTGATGAATGTATGGGACCTGTGGTCTGGTGCAGCAGAGGTGTCAGGGAACAGAGAGGAGCCTTCCTGTCCTGCTCCTTTTGAACTTGCTGCTTCCCTTGGACTCCAGCATTGACCATCTGAGGAGGCTTCTCTTATTGTACCCTTCATGGGTATCAGGCACAGACTTTGGTCTCCTGCTTCCAGTTGTGCATTTACCTTCTCCAATCTTGGGTCAGCTAAAGAAACAGGAATGTCAAGATTAGACCTGTTGGTGTCAGGAAGGAAGTGTTAAAATTCACATTACAGCATTGTCTAGAGCAATAACATCACCAGAATGAGCACCAGTAGGCTAATGACACTAAAAATAGTACGGGAATCCCAGATAATCATTGGACTCATGGTCTACAAGAATAGAAGTGAGGTTGTGAGATAGTGCAATGTATGCAGAAAACATCAGAGGGTGCAGATGCCAGCTATTTCTCAACCTAATTAAATATTAAATTTTCATCACATTTTTAACAGTGTTGAAAATGATGTAGGCCTCTTCAATCCCAGAAGAGAATGGAGGGGTTGGATGGGAAGAAGCTGAGGAACAACTGAAGATGCTGAGTTGTAACACGTGTGTGTTCCTTCACTATCACTGGATTTCAATTCGACCTTACCTGTTAAAGGCCTGTGTGGGCACACCCTGAAACCAAGCAGGGCCACCCCAAGGTGCACACCTGGTACATATATCACACATGTGACTGAGGATATGTGAATCTAAGAAGCATTGTTTTCAGTACTGTTGTAATACTATAAACTCAGAAAACCAGAATGTTCATAGAAGAATGGAGAAACAGCAACAGCTGTATACACCAACTTGAAAGAATTTAATGAGTCTAATCTTGAGCAACTGAAATAATTCCCAGAGGAGATATAAAGCATGAAGCCATTCATGGGAAACTATGACTCAGACCTGACTACTTGTGCTGCGGTTTTGCTCTTGCTTAAATACCTAAGTTACTACTTTGCATTTGCTTTGATTATACCTTAGCTTTTATTCCCATGGATGAACACACATAGCTAGTTATATAATTGCATGATTAGTATGTTCAGGAAATCACGATTGCAAATACATTGAATGATGAAAAACAAGGTGGATAACTCTACCCCTTGGTGGGAGTTTTACTATGTTAATTAAGCAAGTTGAAAAGCAGAGAGCAAGGGGCTTCTTCTGTACAGGTCCATCCAACAATTTAAAGCTGGTTTTCATACTTCATTTCTTCAATAGTATATTCTCGACCACCAAAGTGGAATTTGGCAGAAAGAGCGGTTTGCCTCTCATTACCTTCTTATTTAAATACAATTCTTTCCTTTGTATCCTAGCAACAGAGGGAGAAACAAGTTACTTTCAGGTGTTTGTTCATCCTACATCCATCAGTTGCAACTATCTTAGTAAATGGGTTAAGCTAATTTCTAATAAACTTTAATTTGCATTACCACAAAGCGGCTATTTTGAGCCAGCTAAACATAATTATTTCAAGGAAAATCTTAACCCTCAATTTAAACCTATGTTGCTGAATGGGAGTATTTTAACAAATGGCTCCTAGAAAATAAGGCTCAATTAGAATCAGTTAAAGAATCCTGTTTCAGAACTGTATCTTTGTAAATTTTTCATAATATATTTCACTGAAGTACTGATAAAATAGTAAACTAAAAAAAGTAATATTTCTGACAATTTTGTTTTGCTTAAATATGTTCTCTCTAAGTTTATACAGATTTACTGATGAAATAAGCTAATGTTACATCATTTAAATGAAGTATTTAAAATGAAGAAAGAAAAGATATGTTTGCATTAACTGAATGGAGTTTGATTTTGATCGTAATTGCATGTTGTAAGATGTTTGGAGATAGTTTCCAAAATCATTTTGGTAACTTAAGTATGTAAGGTATATAGAATGTCTATTTTTTTTTAATAAAGAAAGGGAAAGGAATTTTGTTGTAAGATAAAATGACTATTAAGAAAGAGGAAAATGTGGGACAAAACCTAAATGAATAAAGGAAGAGCAGAAGTTTTGTGGAAAAGGAATTTTTGTGGTCTAATTTGGGTAAGATTGAATGGGTATATCTAAAAATTTTAAAAGTCTTAGTATCAAAAATTTTACTAGTGCAAAACTGAAATTTAGTTGTCTCTCTATTAAATTGACAAGTTTCTTAAATCATTGGTGTCTTTTTAGTAAAAGGTTATAAAGAGTTTTTCTCATGAATAATTAGAGTAAAATGTAAAAAGCTTACATTTTATTAAAATAACTTCTTGTACTTTATTTTAACTTTATTAATAAAAACAAGTCTTCTCACTTTTAAAGGAACATAATGTTCAAACCTAACAACTTTTAACATTTTCTTTCTCAAAGTCAAACCATTTAAATCTCAAAATTTTATTTCAAAGCATTGCAAAAGTTTCACCTTATTAAAAGTGAAGTGCTAAAAATAGTTATGTTCATTTGATATATGTTTCCTTAGGAAATGCTTAGAAAGTGTTAAAGAATTAAAAGAGATTTTCTAAACATATGTTCATTAAATTTCTATGGCTAAAATGTTCATATAAATATTTAAATAGTGTTTAAAATTCCTAGAGCTTTGACAATGTTTTCTGCATAATATTAGACAATAGTATAATGCTGTTTGTCGTGGGTTTAAATACTTTTAAAATGTTATATGTCATAAAAGCAACAAGCTTTCCTTATCATTTACTTTGTTTTGCTTTAGTACATACAGTCAGTTACAGACCAAGTTTGATTTTCAGAACAAAGAACCTATAAAAAAAAGCAAGGTAGGCTTGTAAATTATATTTTACTCATTAAATTACATAACTCTAGTAAAAAAAAGTAAAGGAGGGAAGTGGATGTGTCTCAATCGATGGAACTACCGTTTACCATATGGGAGGCCCCGGATTCGCTTCCCGTGGCCTCCTTGTGAGGGCAGGCTGGCACGCGCGGCCTGGTGGGCTGATGCAGCAAGACCTCACAACAGGAAGTGGGTGTGGCTCAATTGATAGAGGCCCCGTTTACCTTGTGTAAGGCCCCGGGTTCACTTCCCAGGGCCTCCTTGTGATGGCAGGCAGCCCGTGTGGTGCAGTGGGCTGAAGCAGTGGGACCTCACAGCAAGGGAGAGATAAGCAGACACGGAGAAAAAAACACAACGAATGGACACAGCAAGCACAAGCAGCAAGGGGGGGATAAATAAATAAATAAATAAATAAAAAGTAAAGGAGAAAGGAAAAAAACTTCTGCTATGATCTGTGGTTAAGAGCTTCAATATAAGCTAATTTTCAAATGTTTCAAATGAATTTCTGAAAATAGCATCATTTTTAAAATCCTCATAAAGAAAATTGGTCCTAAATTGTAAGTTCTTCCAGCAGTCATATTTGTTTCTTTTATTTATTTTTTGTTTATTTTAATTTTAGATGAGTAAAGAGAATTTCTTGGGAATAGGGATAAAGAAGTGAGATGGCTGAGAAATGGGAGAGAAGGACTAAAATACACACCAAGATTTGATGCAGGATCCTCTACACAGAGAGAGTGATCTCTGGCTTCTGTGGTTACCTTTTAAACTATTCATTATTCCTCCTGTTGCTTATGCTAAGGGGAAGGGTCCCAGCTATTATCAGTTATCTCACCAAATGTGGGGGCCAAATATGAGCTTGTGGCCAACCTCTTCCCCTGCCATTCTGGTCTTTTTGGCTTTCCAGTCCTGAGTCTTTGTCCATGCCTGTGTGATATCACATGGTATCCTTGGCACACCCCACCATTCCCCTCCAGGTTCTGCCTGACCATGAAGGAACACCACTGCAGCTGCCTCAGGTCCTCACAACCAGCCCCTGAGCAAACACACTTAGAATGACATGCTCCCCACTAGTCCTCTTCAGGCACCCCTCTGGCTTACCCATGGGTCATTCTGCATGTCACTGTGCACGGGGTCTTCGCTTTGTTCATGTCCTTTGTGCAGGCCCCCTTCCCCTGTAAAACCAACATGCTATATTTACACAGACTAGGTCACTTAGAAATCACCGAATCAACTCATGAAGTTCTAAAAAGCCAAGACAGATATATTAAAAAGTAGGGGGCAGCACTTGGGGAAGAAAAGAACCCAGAATCAAACAACATCACCCATGAATTATTTTGCATTTGTCCCATTTCAACACAGAGAGATTTATATTGATTCTTCTGCATGTAAAAGAAACCCCCCTTCTCTTTTAACTATCATGACACTAATCACTGCGGCAGTAGGCTAGGAGTTTGGCTCTGGGCACCACAAAGTAGCCTTCATTCATCCTGTCTCTAGAACCCAAGCAGGAAATGTCCAGATTTTTGTAACATTAAGTATTTTAGTCTTTGCTTCATACATCCATCCTTGGACACACACACACACACACACTTCCATTGTGCATGGCATGCCTAACCTAATCTAATGAAGGATGGAGCTGATGTGCCCAGCAATTTCTGTGCACTAGGATGAAGAGGTTGGGTACAGGAATCCCTTATTACATATATAGATAGCTCTCACCTAAACTTGGCTTCCTCTCTTGACCGGTAAATTGGCCCAGCCTCTCCTAAATCGCTGCATCATTCTCCCAGTTAGACTAATTTCCAATCTTTCAGTAGGGGATCAAGTCATGCGGTGAACCAATTAAAAGCCTAGTCTTATATCCCATGGATAAGATGGATGGGATTATCTTGCCTGCAGCTGCAGACTCTCTTCATTCCCTGAAATGGCCATTGTTCATCATCATCACCTTGCCATGTGTCTTGGAATAGTCCATTGAACTGTAGAGTAGGAGTTGCAGCTCCACCGAGATCTCAGGCACAGCTGGCACATGGGCAGGCCAAAGGCTCCAGTCTCTGAAAATACCCCTACAAACTCCAGCACATTTAGGTTTTAATAGAGGGGACTGATGGACCATGTGCAGGGAGGACTTATTTGAGTCTACCTCTCTCACTCTCAGGAGCACAGATTTCAAAGTAGAGCCCACTGATAAGGCATCAGTCTCTGGAGCTATCCCCCCTTATATAGGGCCTAGGTGTCTCCAGAGCCCTCAGGGGCCACTCTGTGTGGGGTGATATCCACTTTGGTGTTCTATGATAACCTACTGAGGTGTGCATAAGTGTTTCCTCTGGGTTGACCTCCCAAATCTCTTTGATGTCTCTTAGCCATATGAACTCATTTTTCTTTACCTTTCCCCCCTTTTATTCAAGGACTTTTCCAGTTGTATTGCCAGTTGGCACTTGGAATTGATCCCTCATTTCCAGGGGGGCTCATCCCTGGGAGTCATGTCCCACACTGCGGCCAATGTAATGCATTGATGTGCTGAGTTTGGCTTAGAGAGTGGCCACTTTTGAGTAACAAGGTGGCTCTCAGTTGGCAACTCTTAGGCACCCCATAACAGAAGGCTAAGGATAATCCCATCTATCTTATCCATGGGATATATGCCTGCTCTCACCTGGAGGTGGAGTGGACATCACCATCCCAGTCTCCTCAGGATTGTGGGAAGAGCTATGGACTAGAGTGGACTTACTGGTATTCTGTTGTAGACATATTGTGATTCAAGCAATGGAAAAAATTACAACATTGAGATGGAGACAGTGGCCACTGGACACTTTCGGGGCAGGAAGACTTAAAAGCAGTGTAATACAGGGGCTATTTTTGGAACTGGGGAATTATCCTGAGTGACATTACAATGACAGATATAGGCCATTTTACTTCCACTTATAACATGCAGAACTGTGTGGGAGAGAGTGTAGTCTACAATGTGAACTCTGATCCGTGCTTACTGGCAAACCACAGGATGTGTATATCCATTGCAGGTGGTGTGCCACAGTAATGAAAATGTTTATGTGAGCGGTTATGGGAGGTGTGGGAGGTGGGGACATGGGAATCCCTGTAAATTTTGTGTAACATTTATGTAATCTAAGCTTCTTTTAAAATATAAAAATAAATAAATAAACAAAAAAACCAACAACATAGACTTCCATGAAACACATTCCTGATGGAGGGATTCAAGAGGGCAGACATGATGGCAGAAATGCCAGCTCAAATTGGCAAAAATGAAGTAGTTCAAATATTTGTTCTTTGTGGTGATCAAGCAACAAAAACAAAGAAACCAAAAAAGTCATCACTTGAATTTGGATAGAGCTCTGTTGGAGTTCCTTTGCCTCACCCCTTCACCCAACCAAGATGGAAGAGGAGGTGATGCTGTGGAACCTGGCCTGCGATCCACAGCTGTCCCCAAACCACCTTCTCGCACTTTCCCCACTGTGCCAATTGATGCCTGCTCTTTGTACTTCCTGATGGCAAAAGGATTGTCCCCACATACTGTGGCTCATTTCTGGGTATCTGGGTGCAAGGTAACATTGTGGATCTCTTCCTCCTCCATAAAATAGCAGGGCTTTCCCTCATAACTGTGGCTCTGTTGAACTTTCATTGGACACAAAGCCACCATATGGCTGATGCTCTGGCAGAAGTGGCACTTCTTGGGCTGAAGTGGCATGATGATCTAGACCTCCAGAGTTGTAGCACATATCTCCTTTTGATCTGTGTTTCTGTATGTTCTTCCCCTTTGGCTGCCTCTCACTCCCAATACAAAACACCCCACCAGGCCTGGTGACAGATTCCAGGCCCTTGGCAAACTTCTTAAAGGTGAACTCCACTGCCTTACCCTCCTTCAGGCTCCAGAAACCCTCCATGTGCAGCTTACTGTGATGCACAAAGAGGTCCACTGTGCTGTGGAGCATGACTCTGCTGTGGGCAAGTCATGGACATGAAGCTGAACCCCATACGCACATTGAACTACTTACAGATGCCAGCACTGTGCAACAACTGTGGCTCCTCTGTCTCCCTGTCTGTATTCTCTGATGCCTCCTCCAACTGCCTTGGTGCAGCCACTGCAAACTGCTGCTTGTACATGGAGCCCATGGTCCTTGCCTGAGCCTATGCCCCTGTGTCACTGGTCAGATGGATGCTAGCCCCAGAGAAGTTTGAAGGTGTAGCCCCTTTGTTGAGCTGGAAAATTGTTTTGCATTGCAATGCTCCAAGCCTCATTATTTTGTGTTCGAATTTAATTTTTCACTGAATATTGTCCTTTCTTCTTGAACCAGTAGTCATTCAGGGCAGTCAATGAATTCTCTTGTCACTAAGATTTATTAGGTAATTTGCATTTGATGTTGGTTTTCCTAGTTAGGTTGAGGAGCAATTGTATTTTATTTGACATCTTCTTGAGTTGTCGTGTGAAAATGTATTTTTTTTGTCTACTTGGAATTATTGAGGTGGGGCAGCATATGGGCCCTTCTGCAGTAACCTTGGTGAGCCTTCAAGCTCAGGTCCCTTCCCAAATTCAAGGCCATCCATCAGCTCACATCCCCTCCTCTGGGTAATGCCATCTGCCTCTAGACCCCACCCTCAGCATAGAACCCCTCCTTTATGGCCCCTGCCTAGGTTCAGGTCCCCTGTTCTGCTCAGGCAAACCAGGCTCTCCCCTGTGGTCTTAGCCATGGAGCTTCTCCTGCCCACATTTTCCAAGCTGGGAACTTCATAGAATTCATGTCCAGACTCCCTCTGACATATGGAGTTCCTAGATTTGGGATGCCTACTTCTGACCTGCTTAACAATTTGGCTCCCTGAATTCTGTACTTTCTGGAATTTCCACTTCCCTTTGCCCAGCATTTCACACAAACTTTCCCACAGGCTGTGCACCATGACATAGGAAGCCTTGCAAGAAGCACAAGAAGGCAGTGTGCACTTTCTTTAAAGGTAATGAACAACCAGAGCTATTTAAGTCATGGCTCTGGATTGGGTACTAAATTCAGTTTCAGCTGCGGGGGAATCACACTACTCAACCCTTGTGAGCAGAACAGGCCATGGGCTGGGCTGGGGGTGCTGAAGAGGCTACACTCAATGCACAGGCAGACTTCCTTCCCTGATATTATGATGGGAAGTGTGTAGGAAGAGACTCCTTGAGGAATGAGAGAGCAACTAGTCTCATAGGAGGGAGAACCCATGGGGGAGAAGGACATCCTCCAATGCAGTTCTGTCTCAGGGTTCATGATATTCTAGCAGAGCTGGCCAGGAGCAGCAGGAACCACCCAGAAGCCCAGAGTTCAAGGAAAGCACAAGGAATAATCCCAGTGCTCACTTTGACCAAAATTCAATCTCATTCCTAGTAATTGGTTTCTATAGATCTTCTATTTCTTCTTGACTCAATATAGGTAGTTGTGTTTTTAAGAATTTGTCCAATTCATATAGGTTATCTAATTTATTGGCATATAGTTGTTCTTTGTATTCTGTTATAATCATTTTTATTTCAGTGGGGTTGATAGTAATGCCCCCTTTTCATTTCTGATTTTTATTATTTGTATCATCTCTTTCTTTTATTGGTCAGTCAAGCTGACCAAAGTCCATTTTATTCATCTTTTCAAAGAATCAACTTTTTGGTTTCATTGATTCTATTGTTTTTTTGCTTGTTTGTTTGTTTCCTATTTCATATATCTCCATTATGATCTTTGTTATTCCCTTCCATCTGCTCACTTTTGGTTTAGTTTGGTCCTCTTTGGCTATTTCTTCCAGTTTTGAGTTTAGGTTTCTGATTTGAAGCCTTTCTTCTTTTCTTAATGTAAGTTTTTAAAGCTGTAAGTTTCTCTCTTAGCACTGCCTTTGCTAACTCTCATAGGTTTTGGTTTTTGTATTTTCATTTTTATTCACCTAAAAATATTTCTTATTTCACTTCTGATTTTCTTTTTAACCCATTAGTTGTTTAAGAGTGTGGTGTTTAATTTCTACATTTTTGTGAATTTTACATTTCTCCCTCTTTTAATGATTTCTAGCTTCATCCTGTTGTGTTTGAATAATATACATAGTCTGATTTCAATACTTTTGAATTTATTAAGATTTGTTTTATAACCCAACTTATAATCTATCCTGAAAAATGATCCATGTGTACTTGAGAAGAATGTGTATTCTGTTTTCTGTTGAGTTCAGTGTTCGATATAAGTCTGTTAGCTCTAGTTGGATTAGTGTACCATTCATTTCCTTTACTCCCTTACTGATCTTCTGACTATATGTTCTATCCATTATTGAGAATGGTGCACTAACTTCTCCTTCTATAAATGTGAAATCACCAATTCCTGCCTCATATGTGTCAGTATTTGATTCATATATTTTGGGCCTATGCAGTTTGTTGTCTATAAATTTTTAATTGTTACAAATTCCTGTTGAATTGTCCCCTTTATCAGTATAAATTGACCATATTTGTCCCTCATAACTGCTTTTTACTTGAAGTCTATTTTATCTGATATTAGTATAAGTCCCCCAGCTTTCTTTTGGTTTCTACGTGCATGGTATATTTTTACATCCTTTCACCCTCAACCTGCATGTATCTTTGTTGGGATTTTTTAAATATTTATTTTTTATTTATTTATATTTTTCTCCCCCTTGTGCTTGTGCTCATTGTGTCCATTTGCTGTGCATTTTTCTGTGTTGGCTTGTCTCCCTTTGTTGGATCATCTTGTTGCATCAGCTCACTCACCCTGCCATGCAGGCCGGCTTGTCTTCACCACGAGGCCCAAGGAATTGAACCTGGGGCCTCCCATATGGTAAACGGGAGCCCAACCAATTGAGCCCTGGCCGCTTCCCCTATGTACCTTTGAATTTAATTTGAATGTCTTATAGAAAATGTTTAGTTGTGTCATGCATTTTATGCATTCTGCCAGACTCTGATTTTTGACTGGAGAGTTTAATCCATTTATATTCAAAGTCTCTATTGGTAATATGGAACTTTCCTTTGCCATTTTGCTTTTTAGCCTTTTAAGTGTAATGACTTTTTTGTCCCTCACTTCCATTAAAGCCTATTTTATATTTATTTCCTATTTTGTGTTGTACCATATTGCACGACTTCTCATTTTTATCTGTATATATTTTCCTTGTTGTTACTATGGATTTAAATTTCAACATTCTAAATATATAATAAACATACTTGGTTCAAAACCAACTTAACTTCAATAGCATGCACATATACTTTTCCTACACCATTCTGTCCCCCCACAATTTTTAGTGCTTGTTATTGCTTATGTCTTTGTACATTGTACATAAAAAACAATAATTTATCATTACTTTTTATGCATTGGCATTTTACCACCTGTAGGAAGTAAGGTGCATACCACTGTGTAGTCTCCTTTCCTTTAAGTATTAAGAAAATCTTTAGCACTGTTTGTAGGGCAAGTCTAGTGGTAAGGAACTCCTTTATCTTTTGTTTATCTAAAAATAACCTATTGTCTCCCTCTTTCTGAAAGAGAGTCTTCCAGGATAAAAAATTCTTTGCTAGCAGTTGTTTTCTTTCAGTGCTTTAAGAATTTCATCCAACTGCCTTCTTTATTAGTAGTATTATTAATTATTTGTATTACTAATATTCTTATATTACCTTATCAGTTTCTTTTCTTCATTTATTAATTTAAAATTTGTTAGCTTACAGAACATGCATGCGTAATATACAGGCTCCCATACATCACCCCACCACCAGCTCCTTGCATTCTTTGGAATATTTGTTACAAATGATGAAAGATATCATCAAAATATGAGTACTAACTATAGTTAGTATAGAAACATGAGTTATCTTCATTTAAATGATAACACATAAACCTAAGGAATTTATAGAATAATGAGCCCTGTTTCATAAAAGAAAATATGCTATTTTAATTTCAGGAATCAATTAAAACTTTAAAGATAAATGAGCACCTGGTAGGGCAACCATTTTACAGTGTACTCTTGGGACAGAAAGATATCCAAAACTGCAATCTTCAACCTGGTAATTTGTATACTGGAAAAGACATCTCCACAAAGATACACTCAACCAGACTAGAAAGGACCCTACTAGGCACTTCTAACTTATATGTGTGCAGCTAAATTAGAAAATATTGATTCTTGGATTCACATTTTTCTTTAAAGGAACTTCCCTCCCTGCATGGAAATCCATACCTACTGGACATCTAAAGCTCAAAATGACCAAGGATCAGAACCAGAGAGCATCTGATACAGACACTATCCCAAGATGCCAAACCAGGTCTGTAGAGTTAATACTGGTAATCTTAGGCTTAAGTCACCCAAAAGTGAATGGCATCTGATGAAGAGAGCTAAACAAAACCAGGACAAGACTTGATTTTCATCAGATGAAATGAGCGCAATAATATTCATTATTATCTTATTAGCTCTCACTCACATTTTTAATCCCACGTTCACCTCAGTCCATCTTTGTCCCTCCAATAATGAATAATAAATCCTAACCATTTTTAAAATTTTCTTTCTCACCCTTACTTTCTTCCCAGTCCCTTATCATTCATCATCATTTATTCCCAGCCAGTCAATGGATGGATCATGTAGAAAATCTATCAATTTGCTGGATCTGTGCTAATTTAGACTCCCCAGAAGGGCCCCATTTATTGGCCACATCCATAGGCATTCAAACATGGAAAA
>JAQZBX010033192.1:0-18495 GCA_029593785.1 Cabassous unicinctus | reverse complement strand
AAACAAGAATCTTACATCAGTTTCAAGTTGAGAAAACAGCCGTTTTGGCAGAGTAAAAGCAGTGGTTAGTCATTCATTGTAAATGATAAAAAGTAAATAGTTGCCAATGTAAGAAGAATATTGCTTAGTTTTGAAAACTGAAGAAACCAGTGTTATGGCATAGCATTAGGTAAAAGGAGTGCTTTTACATTGATAATGAGTGAAAGCAAGTGCACAGCAGCCAAACAAATCAGTATCTTACTAAACTTTCAAAGTTGAATTACGGCTGCATTCACAGCCTGTTAGGTGAAACCAGTGTATTGAAGATGAATTTAAATAAAAACACATGTATTGCATCAAATAAAACACAAAACTTATTTAGTTTGGTAAAGTGAATAAACCAATGCATTGGCTTAGCCTTAGGTAAAAGCTGTGTGTTGACATACGAGTGAAAGCAAGGGTATAGCGCCAAACAAACAAGAATCTTACTTACCTTTCAAACTTGAAATTAATAGTGCATTCACGGAGAGTTAGGTGAAACCAGTGCCTTGAATTTGATTTTAAATGATTACACATGGAAATCAGCCAATGAAACAAGTTCCTTTTTTTGGTTTTCAAAGCAAAGAACTCAATGAATTCAGCCAATGTTAGGAATAAGCTGTGTTTTCAAGTTGATTGTAATTGAAAACACATCTATCGCATTGTAACAGACAAGAATCTTACTTAGATTTCCAAAGTGAGGAACTGGCAACTTTGGAATCATAAAAGCAGTGTTTTGACATTCATTGTTAGTAAAATAAGTGCCTAGATGCCAATGTCATGAGTGTATTGCTTAGTTCTGAAAACTGAAACAACCAGTGTTTTGGTATAGTATTAGGTAACAGCAGTGTTTTTACATTGATAATGAGTGAAGCCAGTGCATTGCAGCCAAACAAAATGTATCTTACTTAACTTTCAAAGTTGAATTAACTGCTGCATTCACATCCTGTTATGGGAAACGAGTGTTTTGAAGAGGAATTTAAGTGAAGCACAAGCATATCAGCAAATAAAGACAAATCTTATTAAGGATTGTAAAGTGAAAAAATCACTGCATTGGCTTAGCATTAGGTAAAATCTGTGTGTTGACATGTGGGTGAAACCAAGGACATAGCAGTAAAACAAACAAGAATCTTACTTACCCTTGAAACTTGAAGAAACTAATGCATTGACAGAGAGTTAGGTGAAACCAGTGCCTTGAAATTCATTTCAAGTGAATACACATGCAAATCAGCAAATGAAATGTTTCCTTTTGGTTTTCTAAAGCAAAGAACACAATGCATTAAACAAGCATGTAGCAAAAGCAGTGTTTTCAAGTTCATTGTAATTGAAAACACATATTTAGCAGTTTAAGAAACAAGAATGTTACTTAGTTTTCAAAAGTGAGGAAACTGCGGCTTTGGCAGAGTAAAAGCAGTGGATTCTCATTCCTTTAAGTGATGACTAGTGAATAACTGCCAAAGTAAGGAGTATATTGTTTAGTTTAGAAAACTGAAGAAACCAGTATTTTGGCATAGCATTAGGTAAAAGCAGTGTTTTTCATTGATAATAAGTGAAAGCAAGGGCACAGCAGTGAAACAAATAAGTATCTGACTTTACATTCAAAGTTGAATTAACTGCTGCATTCACAGCCTGTTAGATGAAACCAGTGTTTTCAACATGAATTTAAATGAAAACACAGGCATAGCATCAAATAAAACACAAAAATTATTTAGTTTTGTAAAGGGAAGAAACCACTGCATTGGCTTAGCCTTAGGCAAAAGCTGTGTGTTGACATGTGAGTGAAAGCAAGTGCATAGCAGCCAAACAAAAAAGAAACTTACTTACCTTTCAAATTTGAAGTAACTACTGCACTCAAAGAGAGTTAGGTGAAACCAGTGTCTTGAGGTTGATTGTAAATGAATACACAAGCAAATCAGCAAATGAAAAAGTATCTTTTTTGGTTTTCGAAAGCAAAGAATTCAATGCTTTCACCAACGTTAGGGAAAAGAAGTGTTTTCAAGTTGATTGTAATTGAAAACACATGTAAAGCATTGTAAGAAACAAGAATCTTTCTTAGATTTCCAAAGTGAGGAACCGGCAGGTTTGACAAAGTAAAAGCAGTGTTTTGACAGCCATTGTAACTGAAAACAAGTGCATAGTTGCCAATATAATGAACATATTGCTTAGTTTTGAAAGCTGAAGAAACCAGTGTTTTTTGCATAGTATTAGGTAAAAGCAGTGTTTTTGCATTGATAATGAGTGAAAGAAAGCGCATAGCAGCCAAATAAACAAGTACCTTACATAACTTTCAAAGTTGAATTAACTGCAGCATTCACAGACTATTAGGTGAAACCAGGGTTTTGAACATGAATTTACGTGAACACCCAGGCATATCAGCCAATAAAACACAAATCTTATTTAGGATAGTAAAATGAAAGAACACTTGCATTCCCTTAGCATTAGGTAAAATCCGTGCATTGACATGTGAGTGAAAGCAAGGACATAGCAGTCAAACAAACAAGAATCTTACTTAACATTCAAACTTGAAGTAACTACTGCATTCATTGAGAGTTAGGTGAAACCAGTGCCTTGAAACTAATTTTCAGTGAACACACATGTGAATCAGCCAAAGTATGAAGTTGCCTTTTTGGATTTCTGAAGCAAAGATTTCCCTGCATTCAAACAGCGTTCAGTAAAAGCAGTGTTTTCAAGTTGATTGTAATTGAAAACCATGCTTATCAGTGTAACAAACAAGAATCTTACTTAAGTTTCAATTTGAGGAAACAGCAGCTGTGGCAGAGTAAAAGCAGTGGTTGGTCATTCGTTGTAAGTGATAACAAGTCAATAGCTTCCAATGCAAGGAGCATATTGCTTAGTTTTGAAACCTGAAGAAACCAGTGTTTTGGCATAGCATTAAGTAAAAGTGGTGTTTTTGCATTGATAATGAGTGAAAGCAAGCGTACAGCAGCCAAACAAATAAGTACCTTACTTAACTTTCAAAGTTGAAATAACAGCTGCATTCAAAGGCTGTTAAGGAAAACCAGTGTTTTGAAAATGAATTTAAATGAAAACACAGGCATAGCAGCAAATAATAGACAAATCTTATTTAGGATTGTAAAGTGAAGAAACCATTGCATTGGCTTAGAATTAGTAAAAATCTGTTTGTTGACATGTGAGTGAAAGCAAGTGCATAGCAGCCAAAAAACAAGCATCTTATTTGCCTTTCAAAGTTGAAGTAACTACTGCATTCACAGAGAGTTAGGTCAAACCAGTGCCTTGGAATTGATTTTAAGTGAATACACATCTGAATCAGCCAAAGAAACAAGTTTCCTTTGGGTTTTCTGAAGCAAAGAACTCCCTGATATCAACCATCTTTCTGGGGCAGCCGTGTTTTCAAGTTGATTGTAATTGAAAGCACATGCTTAGCAGTGTAAGAATCAAGAATTTTACTTAGGTTTCAAATAGAGTGATTGGCAGATTTGGCAGAGCAAAGTCAGTGGTGGGGCTTTCGTTGTCAGTGATAACAAGTGAATAGCTGCGAACGTAACGAGTATATTGGTTGGTTTAGAAAACTGCAGAAACCAGTGTTTTGGGATAGCATTAGGTAAAAGCAGTGTTTTTACATTGTTAATGAGTGAAAGCCACCACACAGCAGCCAAACAAATAAGTATCTTACTTAAGTTTCAAAGTTGAATTAACTGCTGCATTCAAAGCCTGCTAGGTGAAATCAGAGTTTTGAAGATGAATTTAAGTGAAAACACAGGCATAGCAGCAAATAAAAGACAAATCATATTGTAGGATTTTAAAGTGAAGAAACCACTGCATTGGCTTAGCATTAGGTAAAATGCGTGTGTTGACATATGAGTGAAAGCAAGGAAAAAGCAAAGAAACAAGAATCTTATGTACCTTTCAAACTTGAAGCAACTGCTGCATTCACAGAGAGTTAGGTGAAACCAATGTCTTGAGGTTGATTTTAAATGAATACACATGCAAATTTGCCAATGAAACAATTTTCTTTTTCGGTTTTCTAAATCAAAGAATTCAATGCATGCAGCCAACGTTAGGGAAAAGCAGCATTTTCAAGTAGATTGTAATTGAAAACACATGTATAGCATTGCAAGAAACAAGAATTTTACTTAGATTTCCAAAGTGAGTTACCAGCAGATTGGGCATAGTAAAGGTAGCATTTTGACATTCATTGTAAGTGAAAACATGTACATAGTTGCCAATCTAAGGAGTATATTGCTTTGTGTTGAAACCTGAAGAAACAAGTGTTTTGGCATAGTTTTAGGTAAATGCAGTGTTTTTGTAATGATAATGAGTAAAAGCAATCGCATATCAGCCAAACAAAAAGTATCTTATTTAACTTTCATAGTTGAATTAACGGCTGCATTCACAACCTGTTATGGGAAACCAGTGTTCTGAAGATGATTTTAAGTGAAAACACTGTCATAGCAGCAAATAAAATACAAATCTTATTTAGGATTGTAAAGTGAGGAAAACCCTGCATTGGCTTAGCATTACATAAAATCCATGTGTTGACATGGGACTGAAAGCAAGGACTTAGTAGCCAAAAAAAAGAATCTTACTTACCTTTCAAACTTGAAGTAACTGCTGCATTCCCAGAGAGTTAGGTGAAAACAGTGTCTTTAGGTTGATTGTAAAGGAATATACATGCAAATCAGCCAATGAAAAAAGTTCCTTTTTTGGATTTCTGAGGCAAATACCTTCCTGCAATCAACCAGCATTCAGACAAACCAGTGTTTTCAAGTTGATTTTAATTGAAAACACATGTATACCATGTTAAGAAACAAGAATATTACTTATGATTCAAATTGAGGAACCAGCAGTTTTGGCAGTGGAAAAGCAGTGGTTGGTTTTTCATTGTAAGTGATAACAAGTGAATAGCTGCCAAAGTAAGGAGCATATGGCTTAGTTTTGGAAACTGAAGAAACCAGTATTTTGGCATAGCATTAGTTAAAAGCAATGTTTTTACATTGATAATGAGTGAAAGCAAGCACACAGCAGCCAAACAAATAAGTATCTAACTTCACTTTCAAATTAGAATTAACAGCTGCAGTCACAATCTATTAGGTGAAACCAGTGTTTTGAACATGAATTTACATAAAAACACAGGTATAGCATCAAATAAAACACAAGTCTTATTTAGCTTGGTAAAGTGACGAAAGCACTGCATGGTTTAGCCTTAGGTAAAAGCTGTGTGTTGACGTATTAGTGAAATGAAGGACATAGCAGCAGAACAAACAACAATCTTACTTAGCTTCCAAACTTGAAGTAACTACTGCATTCAAAAGGAGTTAGCTGAAACCAGTGTCTTGAAGTTGATTGTAAATTAATACACATGCAAATGAGCTATTAAAAAAAGGTTCTCTTTGGTTTTCTAAAAAAAGAACTCAATGCATTCAGCCAACTTTAGGGAATAGCAGTGTTTTCAAGGTGATTGTATATGAAAACACATGTATTGCATTGCAAGAAAGAAGATTCATACTTAGATTTCCAAAGTGAGGAACCGGTAGGTTTAGCAGAGTAAAAGCGGTGGTTGATCATTCATTGTGAGTGATAACAAGTGAATAGCTGCCAATGTAAGGAGTATATTGCTTAGTTTTGGAAACTGAAGAAACCAAGGTTTTGGCATAGCATTAGGTTAAAGCAGTGTTTTTACATTGATAATGAGTGAAAGCAAGGACACAGCAGCCAAATAAATAAGTATCTTACTTAACATTCAAAGTTGAATTAAATTCTGCATTCCCAGCCTGTTACAGGAAAACAGTGTTTTGAAGATGAATTTAAGTGAAAATGCAGTCATAGCAGCAAATAAAACATAAAACTTATTTTGGATTGTAATTGAAGAAACCAGTTCAATGGCTTAGATTTTGGTATAATCCGTGTGTTGACATGTGTTTGGAAGCAGGGGCATAGCAGTCAAACAATCAAGAATATTCCTTTCCTTTCAAACTTGAAATAACTATTGCCTTCAATGAGAGTTATTTGAAACCAGTGACTTGAAATTGATTTTAAGTGAATACACATACAAATCTGCCAAAGAAAGAAGTTCATTTTTTGGTTTTTAAAGCAAAGAACTACCTGCATTCAACCAGCGTTCAGGAAAACAGTGTTTTCAAGTGGGTTGTAATTGAAAACACATGCTTATCAGTGTACAAAACAAGAATCTTACTTAAGTTTCATTTGAGGAACCGGCAGCTTTGGCAGAGTAAAGAAATTGTTGGTCATTCATTGTAAGTGATAAGTGATTAGCTGCCAATTAAAGGAGTATATTGCTTAGTTGTGAAAACTGAAGAAACCGGTGTTTTGGCTTAGTATTTGGTACAAGCAGTGTTTTAACATTGATAATGAGTGAAAGCAAGCGCATAGCAACCAAACAAACAAGTACCTTATATAACTTTAAAGTTGAATTAACTGCTGCATTCTCAGACAGTTAAGGGAATCCAGTGTTTTGAAGATGAATTTAAGGGAAAACACAGGCAAAGCAACAAATAAAGATGAATCTTATTTAGGATTGTAAATTGAAGAAATCATTTCATTGGCTTAGAATTAGTTAAAGTCCGTGTGTTGACATGTTGGTGAAAGCAAGGACATAGCTTCCAAAAAACAAGAATCTTTCTTACCTTTCAAAATTGAAGTAGCTACTGAATTCACAGAGAGTTAGGTGAAACCAGTGCCTTGAAATTCATTTCAAGTGAATACACATGAATATCAGCCAATGAAATAAGAATCCTTTTTGGTATTCTGATGTAAAGAACTCACTGCACTCAGCCAGCATTTAGGCAAAGCAGTGATTTCAAGTTGATTGTAATTTTAAACACATGCTTAGCAGTGTAAGAAACAAGAATCTAACTTAGGTTTCAAAAGTGAGCAACCAGAAGCTTTGACATAGTAAAACCAGTGGTAGGACATTCGTTGCATGTGATAACATGTGAATAGCTGCCAATGTAAGGAGGATATTGTTTAGTTTTGAAAACTGAAGAAACCAGTGTTTTGTCATAGCAGTAGGTAAAAGCAGTGTTTTTACCTTGATCATAAGTGAAAGCAAGCGCCCAGCAGCCAAATAAATAAGTATCTTACTTAACTTTCAAAGTTGAATTAACTGCTGCATTCACAGCCTGTTATGGGAAAACACTGTTTTGAAGATGAATTTAAGTGAAAACACAGGTAAGGCAGCAAATAAAAGATAAATCTTATTTAGTTTTTTAAGGTGAAGAAACCACTGCATTGGCTTAGCCTTAGATAAAAGCTGTGTGTTTACATGTGTGTGACAGCAAGGGTATAGCATCCAAAAAACAAGAATCTTACTTGCCTATCAAACTTGAAGTATCTACTGCATGTGCAGAGAGATAGTTGAATCCAGTGTCTTGATGTTGCTTGTAAATGAATACACATGGAAATCAGCCAATGAAACAAGTTTCCTTTTTGGTTTTCTAAAGCAAAGAACTCAATGCATTCACCCAATGATAGGGAAAAGCAGTGTTTTCAAGTTGATTGTAAGGGAAAACACATGGATAGCATTGTAAGAAACAAGATCTTACTTAGATTTCCAAAGTGAGGCCCTACAGCTTTGGCATAGAAAAAGTGGTTTTTTGCCATTCATTGTAAGTCAAAACAAGTGCATAGCTGCCAATTCAGTGAGTATATTGCTTGGTTTTGAAAACTGAAGAATCCCGTGTTTTGGCATAGTATTAGGTAAAAGCAGTGTTTTTGTATTGATAATCAGTGAAAGCAAGCGCATAGCAGCCAAAAACACAAGTATCTTACTTAACTTTCAAAGTTGAATTAACTGCTGCAATCACAGCCTGTTAAGGGAAACCAGTGTTTTGAAGAAGAATATACGTGAAAACAAAGGATTAGCAGCAAATAAAAGCCAAATTTTATTTAGTTTTGAAAAGGGAAGAAACCACTGCATTGGCTTAGCTTTAGACAAAAGCTGTGTGTTGACATGTGTGTGAAAGCATGGAAATAGGGGGCAAGCAAACAAGAAACTTACTTACCTTTCAAATTTGAAGTAACTACTGCATTCACAGAGAGTTGGTGAAACCAGTGTCTTGAAGTTGTTTGTAAATAAATGCTCATGCAAATCAGGCAATGAAACAAGGTTTTTTTTTTGGTTTTCTAAAGCAAAAACTCAATTCATTCAGCCATCCTTAGGGAAAAGCAGTGCTTTCAAGTTGATTGTAATTGAAAACACATGTAGGGCATTGTAAGAAACAAGAATCTTACTTAGATTTCCAAAGTGAGGAACCGGAATATATAGCATAGTGAAAGCGGTGTTTTGATATTCATTGTAAGTCAAAACAAGTGCATAGCTACCAATGAAATGAGTTATTGCTTAGTTTTGATACCTAAATAAACCAGTATTTCATCATAGTATTAGGTAAAAGTAGTGTTTTTTTCATTGATAATGAGTGAAAACAAGTGCCTAGCAGCCAAAAAATAAATTATCCTACTTAACTTTCAAAGTTGAATTAACTACTGCCTTCACAGCCTGTTAGGTGAAACCAGTGTTTTCAACATGAATTTAAGTGAAAACACAGGCATAGCAGCAAATAAATGACCAAACTTATTTAGTTTTGAAAAGTGAAGAAACCACTGCATTGGCTTAGCCTTAGGCAAAATCTGTGTGATGACATGTGAGTGAAAGCAAGAGCATAACAGCCAAACAATCAAGAATCTTACTTACCTTTCAAACTTGAAGTAACTACTGCATTCACAGAGAGTTAGGTGAATCCAGTGTCTTGAGGTTGTTTGTAAATGAATACACATGAAAATCAGCCAAAGAAAAAGTTTGTTTTTTGGTTTTCTAAAACAAAGAACTCAATGCATTCAGCCAAGGTTAGGGAAAAGCACTGTTTTCAAGTTGATTGTAATTGAAAACACATGTGCAGCATTGTAAGAAACAGGAATCTTATTTGGTACCTAAAGTGAGGAATCGGCTGCTTTGGAATAGTAAAAGCAATGCTTTGTCATTCAGTGTAAGTGAAAACAAGTGCATAGCTGCCAATGTAATGAGTATATTGCTTAGTTTTGAAAACTGTAGAAACCCATGCTTTGGCATAGTATTAGTTAAAAGCAGTGTTTTTAAATTGATAATTAGTGAAAGCAAGTGCATAGAAGCCAAACAAACAAGTGTCTTACTTAACTTTCAAAGTTCAATTAACTGCTGCATTCACAGCCTGTTACGGGAAACCAGTGTTTTGAAGACGAATTTAAGTGAAAGCACAGGCACAGCAGCAAATAAAAGACAAAACTTATTTAGGATTGTAAAGTGAAGAAAACACTGCATTGGTTTAGCATAAGGTAAAATCTGCCTGATGACTGTGTGTGAAAACAAAGACATGGCACACAAACAAACAAGAATCTTACTTACCTTTCAAACTTGAAATAACTACTGCATTCACAGAGAATTAGGTGAAGCCAGTCCCTTGAAATTGATTTCAAGTGAATACACATGCGTATCAGCCAATGAAATAAATTTCCTTTTTGGATTTCTGAACAAAGAACTCACTGCAATCAACACGCGTTCAGTGAAAGCAGTGTTTTCAAGTTGATTGTAATTGAAAACACATGCTTAGCAGTGTAAGAAACAAGAATCTTACTTCGGTTTCAAATTGAGGAACCAGGAGTTTTGGCAGAGTAAAACAGTGTTTGGTCATTCATTGTAAATGAAAACATTAAATAGCTGCCAATGAAAGGAGCATGTTGCTTAGTTTTGAAAACTAAATATACCAGTGTTTTGACATAGCATTAGATAAAAGCAGTGTTTTTACATTGATAATGAGTGAAATCAAGCACACAGCAGCAGAATGTGTATCTTACCTAACTTTCAAAGTTGAATTAAATGCTTCATTCACAGCCTCTTACAGGAACCAGTGTTTTGAAGATGAATCTAAGTGAAAACAAAGGCAAAGCAGCAAATAAAATACAAATCTTATTTAGTTATATAAAGTGAAGAAACCACTGCATTGGTTTAACCAAAGGCAAAAGCTGTGTGCTGACATGTGAGTGAAAGGAAGGGCATAGCAGCCAAACAAGAATATTACTTACCTTTCAAACTTGAAGTAACTACTGCATTCACATAGAGATAGGTCAAACAAGCGTCTTGAAGATGTTTGTAAATGAATACACATGAAAATCTGACAATGAAACAATATTTTTCTGGTTTTCTAAAGAAAAGAACTCCATGCATTCAGCAAACGTTAGGGAAAAGCGGTGTTGCCAAGTTGATTGTAATTGAAAACACATGTATAGCATTGTAAGAAACAAGAGTCATACTTAGATATTTAAAGAGAAGAATCGGCAGATTTGGCATATTGAGAGCGGTGTTTTGACATTCATTGTAGTTAAGAATAAGTGCATAGCTTCTAATGTAATGAGTATATTGTTTAGTGTTGAAAACTGAAAAAAACAGTGTTTTGGCATAGTATTAGATGAAACAAGAATTTTGTTTAGATTATCAAAGTGAGGAACCGGAAGCTTTGGCATAGTAAAAGCAGTGTTTTGCCATTCATTGTAAGGGAAAACAAGTGCATAGCTGCTAATGTAATGAGTATATTGCTTAGTTATGAAAACTGAAGCAAGCAGTGTTTTGCCATAGTATTAGGTAAAAGCAGTGTTTCTACATTGGTAATGATTCAAAGCAAGTGCATAACAGCCAAACAAACAAGGATCTTACTTAACTTTCATAGTTGAATTAGCTCCTGCATTCACAGCCTGTTAGGGGAAACCAGTGTTTTGAACATTAATTTAAGGGGAAAAAGCAAAGCACTTTTAAAGTGCTTTTTTAAAGTGCACTTTTTAAAGTGCACTTTTTAAAGCAAGTGCATAGCAGCCAAACAAACAAGTATCTTACTTAACTATCTAAGTTGTATTAACTGTTGTATCCACAGCCTGTTAGGGGAAACCAGTGTTTTGAAGATGAATTTAAGTGAAAACACAAGCAGAGCAGCAAATGAAATACAAATCTTATTTAGTTTTGTAAAATGAAGAAACCACTGCATTAGCTTATTTTTAGGCAAAAGCTGTGTGTTGACATATGAGTGAAAACAAGGGCATAACAGCAAAGAAACAAGAATCTTCCTTCACTTTGAAACTTGAAGTAACTACTGAATTCACAGAGAGATATGTGAAACCAGTGTCTTGAAGTTGTTTGTAAATGAATACACATGAAAATCAGCCAATGAAACATGTCTCTTTTTTGGTTTTCTAAAGCATAGAACTGAATTCATAGAGCCAAAGTCAGGGAAAAGCAATGTTTTCAGGTTGATTGTTATGGAAAACACATGTATAGCATTGTAAGAAACAGGAATCTTACTTAGATTATGAAAGAGAGGATCAGAAGCTTTAGCACAGTAAAAGCAGTGTTTTGACATTCATTGTAAGATAAAACAAGTGAATAGCTGCCAATGTATGAATATATTGCTTAGTTTTGATAACTGATGATAACAGAGTTTTGGCATAGTATTAGGAAAAAGCACTTTTTTTAAGATTGATAATCAGTGAAAGGAAGCACATAGCATGGAAGAAAACAAGTAACATACTTAAATTTCAAAGTTGAATTAACTGCTTCATTCACAGCCTGTTATGGGAAACCAGTGTTTTGAAGATGAATTTAAGGGGAAAAAGCAAAGCGCTAAATAAAAGACAAATCTTATTTAGTTTTGTAAAATGAAGAAACCACTGCATTCGTTTAGACTTTGGTAAAAGCTGTGTGTTGACATGTGAGTGAAAGCAAGGGCATAACAGCCAAACAGAAAAGAAACTTACTTATCTTTCAAACTTGAAGTAAATACTGCATTCACAGAGAGTTAGGGGAAACCGTGTCTTGAATATGTTTGTAAATGAATACACATGCAAATCAGCCAATGAAAGAAGATTCTTTTTTAGTTTTCTAAAGCAAAGAACTCAATGCATTCAGCCAAGGTTAAGGAAAAGCACTGTTTTCAAGTGAAATGTAATTGAAAACACATGTATAGCATTTTAAGAAACAAGAATCTTACTCAGCTTTCCAAAGTGAGAACCAGGCAGCTTTGGCATAGTCAAAGCAGTGTGTTCCCAAGCATTGTTAAGGGAAACAAGTGCATAGCTGCCAATGTATTGAGTATATTGCTTAGTTATGAAAACTAAAAATTCAGTGTTTAGGCATAGTATAAGGTAAAAGCACTGTTTCTACATTTATAATGAGTGAAAGCAAGAGCATAGCATCCAAACAAACAAGCATCTTACTTTTCTTTCAAAGGTGAATTAACTGCTGCATTCACAGCCTGTTAAGGGAAACGACTGTTTTGAAGAAGAATTTAAGCGAAAACACAGGCATAGCAGCATATAAAAGACAAATCTTATTTAATTTTGTAAAGTGAAGAAACCACTGCATTGACTTAGCCTTAGGCAAAAGCTTTGTGTTGACATGTGAGAGACAGCAGGGGCATAGGAGCCACACAAACAAGAAACTTACTTAAATTTCAAACTTGAAGTAACTACTGCATTCACAGAGATTTAGGTGAAACCAATGTCTTGAAGTTGTTTGTAAATGAATACACATGCAAATCAGCCAATGAAACAAGTTTCTTTTTTGGTTTCCTAAAGCAAAGAACTCAATTCATTCAGGCAACGTTTGGGAAAAGCAGTGTTTACAAGTTGATTGTAATTGAAAACACATGTATATCATTGTAAGGAACAAGAATCATGCTTAGATTTCCAAACTGAGTAACCGGCAGCTTTGGCATAGTAACAGCCATGTTTTGCCATTCATTTTAAATGAGAATAAGTGCATAGCTGCCAAAGTAATCAGCATATTGCTTGGTATTGAAACTGAATAACCCAGTGTTTTGGCATAGTATTAGGTAAAAGCAGTGTATTTACATTGATAGTGTATGAAAGCAAGTGCATAGCAGCCAAACAAACAAGTATCTTACTTAACATTAAAAGTTGAATTAACTGCTGATTTCACAAACTCTTATGGGAAACCAGAGTTTTGAAGATGAAGTTAAGTGAAAACACAGGCATAGCAGCAAATAAAAGACAAAACTTATTTAGATTTGTAAAGTGAACAAAGCACTGCACTGGCTTACCCTTAGGCAAAAGCTATATGTTGACAAGTGAGTGAAAGTAAGGGCATAGAAGCCAAACAAACAAGAATCTTACATACCTTTCAAACTTGAAGTAACTACTGCATTCACAGAGAGTTAGGTGAAACCAGTGTGTTGATGTTGTTTTTAAATGAATACACATGCAAATCAGACAATGAAAGTAGTTTCTTTTTTGGTTTTCTAAACCAAATAACTCAATGCATTCAGCCAACTTTAGGGAAAAGCAGTGATTTTAAGTTTAATATAATAGAAAACACATTCATAGCCTTGTAAGAAACAAGAATCTTACTTAGATTTCCAAAGTGAGGAACCAGCAGCTTTGGTACAGTAAAAGCAGTGCTTTGACATTCATTTTAAGTGAAAACAAGTGGATTGCTGCCAATGTAATGAGTACATTGCTTAGTTTTCAAAACTGAAGAAACCAGTGTTTTGCCATAGAATTAGGTAAAAGCAGTGTTTTTACATTAATCGCGAGTGAATGCAAGCACATAGAATTCAAACAAAATAGCATCTTACCTAACTTTCAAAGTTGAACTAACTGCTGAACGCACAGCCTGTTATGGGAAACCAGTGTTTTGAACATGAATTTAAGTGAAAACACATGGATAGCAGGAAATAAAAGACAAATCTTATTTAGTTTTGTAAACTGAAGAAACTATAACTTTGGCTTAGCCTTAGACAAAAGCTGTGTGTTGACATGTGAGTGAAAGCAAGGGCATAGCAGCCAAACAAACAAGAATCTTACATCCTTTTCAATGTTGAATTAAGTACTGCATTCACAGAGAGATGGGTGACACCAGTGTCTTAAAGTTGATTGTAAATGAATACATATGCAATTCCGCCAATGAAACGAGATGCTTTTTTCATTTTCTTAAGCAAAGAACTCAATGCATTCAGCCAATGTTAGGAAAAAGCACTGTTTTCAGGTTGCTTGTAATTGAAACACATTTATAGCATTGTAACAAACAAGAATATTGCTTAGATTTCCAAAGTGTGGAACCGGTGTCTTTGGCATAGTAAAAGCAGTGTTTTGACATTCATTGTAAGTGAAAAAAAGTGCATGGCTGCATATGTAATGAGTATATTGCTTAGTTTAGAAAACTGAAGAAACCAGTGTTTTGTCATAGTATTAGGGAAAAGCAGTACTTTAACATCGATAATGAGTGAAAGCAAGCACATAGCAGCCAAAGAAACATGTATCTTACTTAACTTTCAAATTTGAATTAACTGCTGAACACACAGCCTCTTACAGGATACCAGTGTTTTCAAGATGAGTTTAAGTGACAACACAGTCATAGCAGCAAATAAAAGACAAATCTTGTTTAGATTTGTAAAGTGAAGAAATCCTTGCATTGGCTTAGCCTTATGCAAAAGCTGTGTGATGACATGTGAGTGAAGGGCATAGCAGCCAAACAAACGAGAATCTTACTTACCTTTCAAACTTGAAGTAACTACTGAATTCACAAAGAGTTAGGTGAAATCAGTGTATTGAAGTTGTTTGTAAATGAATACACATGCAAATCAGCCAATGAAACAAGCTTTTTTTCAGTTTTCTAAAGCAAAGAACTCAATGCATTCAGGCGAAGTTCGGGAAAAGCAGTGTTTTGAAGTTGATTATAATTGAAAACACATCTATAGCATTGTAACAAACAAGAATCTTACTTAGATATCCAAAGTGAAGAACCGGCATCTTTGGCATAGTAAAAGCAGTGTTTTGCCATGCATTGTAAGTGAAAAAAAGTGCAAAGGTAGCAATGTAATGAGTATATTGCTCAGTTTTGCAAACTGAAGAAACCAGTGTTTTGGCATATTATTAGGTAAAAGCAGTGTTTTTACATTGATAATGAGTGAAAGGAAGCACATTAGAACCAAACAAACAATTATCTTTCTTAACTTTCAAAGTTGAATTACCTGCTGCATTCGTATCCTGTTACAAGAAACCAGGGTTTTGAAGATGAATTTAAGTGCAAACACAGGCAGAGCAGCAAAGAAAGACAAATCTTATTTGGTTTTTTAAAGTGAAGAAATCCTTGCATTGGCTTAGCTTTATGCAAAAGCTGTGTGTTGACATTTGAGTGAAAGCAAGGGCAAAGCAGCCAATTAAACAAGAATCTTATTAATGTTTCAAACTTGAAATATCTACTGTATTGACAGAGTGTTAGGTGAAACCATTGCCTTGAAATTGATTTTAAGTGAATACACATGCAAATCAGTCAATGAAACAAGTTTCTTTTTTGGTTTTCTAAAGCAAAGAAGTCAATGCATTCAGCCAATGTTAGGGAAAAGCAGTGTTTTCAAGTTGATTGTAATTGAAAACACATGTATAGCATTGTAATACAAGAATCTTACTTAGATTTTCAAAGTGTGGAATCACCACCTTTGGCATAGTTAAAGCAGTGTTTTGCCATTCATTGTAAGTGAAAACAAGTGCATAGCTGTCAATGTAATGAGTATATTGCTTAGTTGTGAAAACTGAAGAAACCAGTGTTTTCCCATAGTATTAGGTAAAATCACTGTTTTTACATTGATAATGAGTGAAAGCAAGAGAATAGCAGCCAGATAAACAATATCTTACTTAACTTTCAAAGATGAATTAACTGCTGCATTCAATGCCTGTTACACAAAAACAGTGTTTTCAAAATGAATTTAAGTGTAAACACAGGCAGAGGAGCAAATAAAAGACAAAGCTTATGTTGTTTTGTAAAGTGGAGAAACCATTGCATTGGCTTAGCCTTTGGCAAAAGCTGTGTGTTGACAAATGAGTGAAAGCAAGTGCATAGCAACCAAAGAATAATCTAACTTACCTATCAAACTTGAATTAACTACTGCATTCACAGAGAGTTAGGTGAAACAAATGAATTGAAGAGGTTTGTAAATGAATACACATGCAAATCATGCAATGAAATAAGTCTCTTTTTTGTTTTCTAAAGCAAAGGCCTCAATGCATTCACCCAACATTAGAGAAACTAAGTGTTTTCGAGTTTATTGTAATTGAAAACACATATATAGCATTGTAAGAAACAAGAATCTTACTTAGATATCCAAAGTGCAAACCCGGCAGCTTTGGCATAGTAAACGCAGTGTTTTGCCATTCATTGTAAGTGAAAACAAGTGCATAGCTCTCAAAGTAATGAGTATATTGCTTAGTTTTGAAAACTGAAGACACCAGTGTTTTGTCATAATATTAGGTAAAAGCACTGTTTTTACTCGGATAATGAGTGAAAGCAAGCACATAGCAGCCAAACAAACAAGTATCTTACTTAAATTTCAAAGTTGAATTAAGTGCTGCATTCAAAGCCTGTTATGGGAAACCAGTGTTTTGAAGTTGAATTTAAGTGAAACACAGGCATAGCTGCAAATAAAAGAAAAACCTTCTTTAGTTTTTAAAGTGAAGAAACCACTGCATTGACTTATGTTTGATAAAACTTCGTGTTGACATGTGAATGAAAGAAAGGGAAAACCAGCCAAAAAAACAGGAATCTAACTTACCTTTCAAACTTAAAATAACTACTGCATTCACAGAGTGTTAGGTGAAACCAGGGCCTTGAAATTGATTTTCAGTGAATACACATGCAAATCAGCCGATGAAAGAAGTTTCCTTTTTGCATTTCTGAAGAAAAGAACTCACTGCATTCAACCATCCTTCAGGTAATGTAGTGTTTTTAAGTTGAATGTAATTGAAAACACATGTATAGCATTTTAAGAAACAAGAATGTTCCTTAGATTTCAAAAGTGAGGAACTGGAAGCTTTGGCATAGTAAAAGCAATGTTTTCACATTCATTGTAAGTAAAAACAAGTGCAAAGCTGCCAAAATAATGAGTATACTGCTTAGTTTTGAAAATTGAAGAAACACAGTGTTTTGGCATAGAATTAGGTAAAAGCAGTGTTTTTACATTGACAATGAGGGAAAGCAAGCACATAGCAGCCAAAAAAACAAGTGTCTTATTTAACATTCAAAGTTGATTTGACTGCTGCATTCACAGCCTGTTGCAGGAAACCAGGGTTTTGAAGATGAATTCAAGTGAAAGCACAGGCATAGCAGCAAATAAAAGACAAACCTTATTTAATTTTGTTAAGTGAAGAAACCACTGCATTTTCTTAGCCTTCGGCAAAAGCTGTGTGTTGACATGTGAGGGAAAGCAAGGGTATAGTAGCCAAACAAACAAGAACATTACTTACCTTTAAAACTTGAAGAAATGACTGCATTCAGAGAGGAGAGGTGAAACAGTGTCTCAAAGTTGTTTGTAAATAAATACACATGCAAATCAGCTAATGAAAAAAGTTTCTTTTTTGGTTTTCTAAAGCCAAGAACTCAAGGAATTCAGCCAACATTAGGGAAAAGCAGTGTTATCAAGTTGATTGTAATTGAAAACACATGTATAGCATTGTAGGAAACAAGAATCTTACTTAGATTTTGAAAGTGAGGAACTGGCAGCTTTGCGATAGTAAAAGCAGTGTTTTCACATTCATTGTAAGTGAAAACAAGGGCATAGCTGCCAATGTAATGAGTATATTGCTTAGTTTTGAAAACTAAAGAAACCAGTGTTTTGGCATAGTATTAGGTAAAAGCAGTGTTTTTGCATTGATAATGAGTGAAAGCAAGCACATAGCAGCCTACAAACAAGAATCTTACTTAAATTTCAAAGTTGAATTAACTTCTGCATTCACATCTTGTTAGGTGAAACCAGTGTTTTGAATATGAATTTAAATGAAAACAGAGGCATAGCATCAAATTAATCACACACCTTATTTTGTTTTGAAAATGGAAGAAACCACTGCATTGAATTAGCCTTAGGTAAAACTGTGTGTTGACATATGAGTGAAAGCAAGAGCATAGCAGCCAAACAAACCAGAATCTTACGTACCTTTCAAACTTGAAATAACTACTGCATTCAAGAGAGTTAAGTGAAACCAGTCACTTGAAGATGACTATAAATGAATACACATGTAACTCCGCCAAAAAACAAGTTTCTATTTTGGTTTTCTAAAGCAAAGAATTCAAAGCATTCAGCCAACGTTAGAGAAAAGCACTGTTTTCAAGAGGATTGCAATTGAAAGCACATATATAGCAATGTAAGAAACAAGAATCTTGCTTAGATTTCCAAAGAGAGGAACCGGCAGCTTTGGCATTTAAAATCAGTGGATTGCCATTTATTGTAAGTGAAAACAAGTGCATAGCTGCCAATGTAATGAGTATATTGCTTAGTTTTGAAAACTGAAGAAACCAGTGTTTTGGCATAGGATAAGGTAAAAGCAGTGTTTTTGCATTTATAATGAGTGAGGGCAAGGG
Organism: Cabassous unicinctus; assembly: GCA_029593785.1. NCBI lineage: Eukaryota > Metazoa > Chordata > Mammalia > Cingulata > Chlamyphoridae > Cabassous > Cabassous unicinctus. The sequence goes on along the minus strand of JAQZBX010033192.1, from coordinate 89 downwards.
CATAGCAGTCAAACAAAAAAGCATCTTTCTTAACTTTGAAAGTTGAATTAGCTGCTGCATTCACAGCCTGTAAAGGTTAAACAGTGTTT
>JAQZBX010033191.1:0-25497 GCA_029593785.1 Cabassous unicinctus | reverse complement strand
GATGGGGGCCATTCTGGACAGGGCACACCTGGGACAGTCTTCTAGAGAATGTACAAGTGATCATTTTGTCATAGTGTGTTGTATCAGTGGGAGGAGACCCACACAATCAGGGGGAAGGAGTTGGACTTCCATCCTGGGAAGGCCTGATATGCTCCCCAAAATAGTGGTGGCAGTCTTTTGAGAACATGGATAGTTTCTAGTAGGGCAGAAAAGATCAGTGTGTCAAGCCCTCAGTGTTCTTGCAAGTAACTATGAATCTTTTCCTTCAAGGAGTGAAGTCTCTCATGGTTTCCATGGACAACAAGTGGAGGGGAAGGGAGGAATAGAATAGATGGAAGAGTGGGTATTTATGGACAATGGAAGTGTTCTGCATGATCTTGCAATGCTGGATACAGGCCATTTGAAATTTCAGCAAAAATTTATTAAAGTGTGTGGTCTAAAATGTAAACCATAATGTAAAGCATTGACCATGATTAGTAGCTATGTTTCAGTTTCAGTAAATCAGTTGTAACAAATTTACCATCCACACTAAAAAAGGTTATTAATACAGGAAGGGGGAAAGTAGGGGCGATGTTGGGTATATTGGAGTCCCCTATATTCTGAATGTGACTTAACTGTGACTTAAAACTTCTTTGAAGACAGAAAAAAGTAAAAGACCTGGGAGGAAATGGAAGAAAATGTCAGTGTACATACAGTACAACAGATATTACAGTGATGAAAGACAAAACTTCAAAAAAAATTTTAAAAGTATTTTTCATTATTTTTAATATCCCAAATTTTAATTTTAATTTAATTTTTCTGAAATATTATGTATTTAATTTCTTAAGTTTAAACCTATCATTATTATTTCACTTTCCTATAAATTGTATTTGGTGATATTCTTGGCTTCATTTTTGAAGAAGTTTTGGACCACAGAAAGTTTACAACTGTGGCAGCAGAAGATCATTGGTGTGGGGTATCAGTGATAGAGGATACATGGTAAGAAGTTCACCTGGGCATACGTATAAGATATACAAATCTGTTTAAATTTTCATGGTGCATTGTCACAATGGGGAGAGAATCACACAATAACCAAAAGAGTATTGAATTCCTGTCCTGGGGAGCTCTGCCATTTTCTCTATTGGAACAGCAACAATCCCCCAAGCACAGGGGCAATGACCAGTGAAGAAAGATGGTCCATTTATGGGCCCTTGATATTAATGACTATGCTTATGAGACTTTGCTCTTGAAATTACAAGTTAGCCTAGTGTTGTAGGGTGCCTAAGAATTGCCTCCTGAGAGCCTCCATGTTGCTCAAATGTGGCCTCTCTCTAAGCCAAACTCAGCATATAAATGCATTACATTCCCCATATTGTGGGACATGAATTCTGGGGATGAGCCTCCCTGGCACTGTGGAATTACTACCAAGCACCAACTAGCAAAACAACTGGAAAATGTCCTTGAATAAAATGGGGAAAAGGTAAAGACAAATGAGTCTATATGGCTAAGAGGCTTCAAAGTGAGTTGGCAGGTCATCACAGAGATAACTTTTATGCATGTCTCCTCAGGATCACATACACATAGACTGCTAAAGTAGATACTACCCCAAATAGTGGGGCTCCTGAGGGCTCTGGGGAAATCCAGATCCCATGGTCTTGGTAGACAGCTCCAGAGTTTGGTGCCTTGCCAGTGGGCCCTACTTTGGAGTTTGTACTCCCAAGTGTGACAGAGTTGGACTCAGTTGTGACAACTCTACACATGCCTCTTCCACCCCTTTTATTTGAACCTAAAGTTGGTGCTGGAGTTGGTAGGTTTTTGCCCAAGTGACTTGAATCTTGGGGCTGTCCAAGTGTCAGCTGGGCCTTGAGCCTCAGCGAAGTTGCAACACCTATTCTCCAGTACATGGGACTCACCCAGGACAACTAGCAAAGTGGTGAAGATGGACAAGCACCATACCAAGGAATTGAGAAAGTCTACAACTGCAAGCGAGTCCCATCTATCTGCCCCATGGGAACGAAGCCCCATCTCAATTAGAATTGGAGTGGGCATCACCATGCCAGAATCCTCAGGATTGGGGAATAAAATATGGACTAGACTAGAATTACTGGTATTCTACTATAGACTTATTGTGATTCTAGCAATGAAGGAATTATATCTTTGATGTGGAGACAGTACTGAAGTTAGGGAGAGTGAAAAAGAGGTGTAATTTGGGGGCACTTTCGGAACTTGGAATTGTCCTGAGTGACATTGCAATGACAGATACAAGCCATTATATATCCTTCCATAACCTAGAGAATTGAGTGGGAGAGAGTTTAAACTCCAATATAAACTATAATCCATCCTTACGGGCAATACTCCAAAATATGTTCATCAATTGCAAAAAATGTACCACACTAATGAAAGAAGTAGTTAATTTGGGGAAGAGTGGGAGGTGTGGGGAGTGGGGCATAGGTGAATCCCTTATATTTTTCATCTAACATTTTATGTAATCTAAGTATCTTTTAGAAAAAATAAATACATTTAAAAAAAGAGGTTACAAAATCTTATAAATGATCAGTAGAGAAAACAAACAAAGAACAAGCATAGACACCCACATATAAATGGACACCTTAGTATGGTTAAGCGTGAATAGAAAAGTTCCTAAAATCATAAGAGTGCATGGTTAAGAGGTTCTGCTTAATCCACAATAGCAGGGAATTTGACTAGAGGTTAGGAGTAGTGTGTGAGACATATTTTTCCCCGTATCACTTTTTTATATTCATGTTTGAGTTTATCCAACATTTTATTTTAAAAATTTACAAAGTTAAAGAAAAACTGAAATGTTTTAGAACACCTATTTATCATTCACCTGAATTTATTAACTGATAACCTATTATTTTATCTATATATAAATTTATACATATAGATAAAGGTTCTTTCAAATGTTGCATAAAATATACAATTTTTCATATATAATTATCATAAATACATTTATGCATATATGTCATTTCTAATATTCTTATAAACATTTCTCTCAATGTACAAAACATTTAACAGAAGTTTGCAGGCATCCTGATATTTCATCCTCAAATGCTTTGGAACATACGTGAAGAAATCAGGACATTTTCCAACAAAATCACATTTTCATTCTCATTGTAAGTTAAGAAAATCAACCTTAATCTAACAATATCACAAATGTTATATGTACCCATATGTACAATATTCCATTTTATAGAATTATTATAAATATGTCTATATATATCAGAATATAATTTAATAAATTTATAATGTCTTATTAATTACACATATCTATAAATTATAATTCATCCATCCAAAAGAGTATTAAAGCATAATAAAAACTGAAGGATACACTTCTCTATAAACTAATATTCAGTGATTTATATATCTTTAAATTAAAATAAAAGGAAAGGTGCAAATAATGTATAAGCAGGCCTCCTTTTATGTAAGAAAGGAAAATAATATATATACATACACACATATTCATATCCAGGCACAAATACATAAACTCAATAATATTTATAATAAGAGTCACTAACTCAATGAATAGAAATCCAAAAGTGATTATCTTTGGTAGGAATAGGGTGGGAGTGATAGGGATGGCAATGAAAATTCAGAGTATAAGTATTTATATATTTATGACAATGTACAAGCTCTCTTCATTTAAAAATAAATGAAATAAATGACATAAATGGAAAAAGCAATTCCTAAAATTGAATACAAGAAAGAAAACCAAATTAATTGTACATCAAATTCCTATTGTGGTCATAAAGGGAAAAAAAGAGAATTAATTCCCATAATTTTTTGAGACATTACCTAAGGATATAAATATAGTGACAAACACTAAAAGGACTGCAAAATAATTTGGACCTTGTTATCATAATGGTAGTAACATTAATGTTGTATTGAGAAAATTAGTGAGTATTTATTATAGACAACAGAAAATTATGAAAGATAGTGAAATTTTTGAGAAATCAGAATTTTTACTATGGGAAATAGAAGTTATAAAAATAGGATGAGGAGATGACTGGGAAGATGGCATCAGTTTAAAAGCGCACTTGCTGAATTGCTTTCTGAGGACAGCTGGTTGGGGACAGGGTCTTGCCCAAGGTTCTGTGCTGGGGACACACAGAGCGAGAACCTTAGGGACATCACTCTGGAGAGAGCTGGACAGCGCAGATTACTCAGGAAGGATTCATGAGTTTTTCCCCTGCCTGTCGTGGTTAACACAGATGGCTGAGCCCCACCCTCAGGGAAAAAGCCTGCTTTGAGCCACGACCCCCGCCAGCAACCCAGTGAGAGGGAGTGTTTTCTGAGAGTGGGAGGATTCTGGTGGAAGGTTGAGAGGGATTTTTTTCTGTGCATTTTGCTGCCTGGAACCCCTTGCTGCTTTGGGGAACAAAATAGATGGCTTGAAGCAGGACCAGGCTGACCCACATAAACCAACTGAAAGAAACAAATCACATGATCATTGTATAGATGCAGAAAAAGCATTCAACAAAATACAGCACACTTTTGCAGTAAAAACACTACAAAATATAGGAATAGAAGGAGACTTTCTGAATATGATAAAGGGTATATATGAAAAACGCAAAGTTAACATCATCTTCAATGGTGAAATCCTAAAAGCCTTCCCTCTGAGATCGGGAACAAGACAAGGATGCCCACTATCACCACTCCTATTTAACATTGTGTTAGAAGTACTTGCTTGAGCACTGAGGCAAGAAAAATATATAAAAGGCATCTGAACTGGAAAAGAAGTAAAAGTTTCATTATTTGTAGATGACATGATCCTATATGTAGAAAACCCTGAGAAATCTACAACAAGGATTCTAGAACTTATAAAGGATTTCAGTAATGTCGCAAGCTATAAGATCAATGTTCAAAAATCAGTAGCATTTCTGTACACCAATAATGAGCAATCTCAGGAGGAAATCAAGGAAAAAATACCATTTACAATAGTAACTGAAAGAATCAAATACCTAGGAATAAATTTAACTAAAGGAGTAAAGGACTTATATACAGAAAACTGCACAACACTGTTAAAGGAAATCAAAGAAGACTTAAATATATGGAGGAATATTCCCTGTTCATCAATAGGAAGAATAAACATCATCAAGATTTCTATACTACCCAAACTAATCTACAGATTTCATGCAATTCCAATAAAAATTAACACTGTATTTTTTAAGGAACTTGAAAAACTATCTACAAAATATATTTGGAAAGGTTAGGGTTCCTGAATTGCCAAAAACATATGGAAAAAGAAAAATGAAGCTGGAGGTATTACACTACCTGACTTTAAAACATGCTATAAAGCTACAGTACTCAAAATTGCATGGTATTGGCACAAGGATAGACATACTGATGAACGGAACCAAATTGAGAGTTCTGATATAGATCCTCACATATACAGTCATCTGATATTCAACAAGGCCACCAAACCCACTTGGTTGGGAGAGAATGGCCTCTTTAGCAAGTGGTGCTTGGAGAACTGGATATCCATATCCAAAAGAATGAGAGAGAAATACCATCTCACACCTTATACATAATCAACTCAAGATGGAACAAAGTTCTAAATATAAGAGCCAAAACCATTAAGACCTTGGAAGATAATGTAGGGAAGCATCTACAGGACCTTGTAATAGCAAATGGTTTCATGAACTTCACACCCAAAGCATGTGCAGCAAAAGAAAAAATAGATAAATGGGATTTCCTCAAAGATAAAAACTTCTGCACCATAAAGTACATTATCAAGAAAACAAAAAGGCAGCCTAACCAATGGGAGAAAATATTTGGCAACCATATATTTGATAGGAGCCTAATATCCTGCATATATAAAGAAATTCTGCACCTCGAAAATAAAAAAACAAACAAACCATTTAAAAAATGGGCAAGTGACCTGAAAAGACACTTCTCCAAGGAAGAAATTCAAATGGCTAAAAAGCACTTGAAAAATGCTCAACATCGCTAGCTATTAAGGAACTGCAAATCAAAACTACATTGAGATACCATCTTACACCCATCAGAATGGCAGCTATCAAAAAAAAACTGCAGACTATAAGTGTTGAAGAGGTTGTGGAGGAATAGGAACCCTCATCCACTGCTGGTGGGATTGTGGAGTGGTATAGCCAGTGTGGAGGACAGTTTGGCAGGTCCTCAGAAAACTAACAAAAGATCTTCCTTATGATCCAGTGATTCCACTGCTGGGTATATACCCAGAAGAATTGAAAGCAAAGACACGAACAGATATATGTACCCCAATGTTCATAGCGTCATTGTTCACAATTGCCAAAAGTTGGAATCAGCCCCCCAGTGCCCATCAACAGATGAATGGATAAACAAAATGTGGTACATACATACAATGGAATATTACTCACCTGTAAGAAGGAATAAAGTGCTAATACACGGAATAACATGGATGAATCTTGAAGACCTTATGTTGAGTGAAGCAAGCCAGACATTGAAGGATGAACAGTATATGACCTCACTGATTTGAATTGAGTAAAGTGAACAATCTCAGAACCATTGTCTGAAAGATAGGTTAACAAGTGTGAGAAAGAGAAGAGAAGGTTGTGTGTCATCACCCATATGGACATAATCTATGGTAAAGTGTTAGAGTATAGTTGTATATTGAAGGATAGGACAGGTGTGTAGTGATATTATTGGGTTTGGTGATGCAGGTTTGACAAATGGGTAGATTAGGAAGGGCAGGTTAGAATACCCAGGATACTGGGCTAGAGAGATTGGAGAGGGACTAGGTGAACATGGAATTTGTGGGTATGAGGTTGAAAGTGCAGGAGTGGGAGTGCTCTTATGACAATATTACAAGGTAGTGTCATACATTTAGGGTGTAGGTTGGGGGGGGCATTCAAGATGGGGCACATCTGGAGTAGACTTCTGGGGAGTGTGTGAGTGTTCATCCTATCATAAAGTGTTGTGTCGGGGAGTGGAGACCCACATGGTGAGTGGAAGGAAATGGACCCCCTTCTTTGGGAGGACCGATTCCCCCAGAAACAGACAGGTGGGTGTCTCTTAGGAGCAAGGGTGGATCCAAAAAGGGGAGGATAATCAGCGTGTCAAGACCTCTTGTTGCATGTAACTATGAATCTTCTCATCGAATGACTCAAGACGGGGGGTGTCATGTGCCCCAGGAAGATGGAGAGGAAGGAACAGAAAAGATCAAATGGGGTGTTTAGTGGTCAGGGGAAATGTTTTTCATTACCTTACAGTAATGGGCACAGGACATGGTAAATATCATCAAAAATTATTAAACTGTACCGTCTAAATTGTAAACTACACTGTAAACCATTGACAATGTTTAGTAGTTATGTTTCACTAACTGTATAACAGTTAAAGCAATGCTACCACTCACACAGAAAAAGGTTTTAATATGGGGTGAGGAAAGGGGGAGGAGGTTGGGTATTTGAGAGTCTCTATTATTCTGTGTGTGATTTTGCTGTGACCTAAAACTTCTTTGAAAATTAAATGAAAATTTGGGAAACACTGGGTAGTGAGAGGGGGAAGGTGCCACAGTACACACTGGACACCCAATAATGCAGCGATAAAGGAGAAAAAAATAATTTAAATTTTTTTTGTTTTTTTTTTCTCAGTTTTTGAATGTCCCAATCCTTTATTTATATTTTATTTTTAGGTTTTTTTTTCTGAATTTCTATGTATTTTATCTCTTGCATTTAAGCTTATCATTATTATTTCATTTTCCTATTAATTGTATTTGTGGTTTTTTTTTATGGGCTTCATCTTCAAGGAAGGCTTAGATCACAGAAGGGTTAAAACAGGGGCTTCAGAGGATCATTGGTGGGGGGTGTCTGGGATGAGGGATTCATAGGAGGATGTCCATCTGAATATACATGAAAGATATATAAAATTGTCCAAATGTCAAGAGGTGGGGCATGGTCACAGTGGGTGGACAATCACTCAATAAATGAGGGAATAATGAATTCCCAGCTTGGAGAGCTGTGCCACATTCTCCAAGGGAGCAGCAACAGTCCTCTGAGTGCAGGGGCAGTGTCTGGCAAGGGAGGATGTTCCACTGATGGGTTCTTGTTATTAATGACTAGCCTTTGGAGTCTTTGCTCTTGTAATTGAAACTTAGCCTACTGTTATGGGGTGCCTAAGCGTTCCACCTCAGAGCCACCTTGTTGCTTACATGTCGCCTCTCTCTAAGCCAAACTCAGCATATGAATGCACTACCTTCCCCGCCAGGGTGGGACATGACTCCGAGGGATGAGCCTCCCTGGAAGTGAGGGATTTACACCAAGTCCCAATTGGCAATACAACTGGAAAAAGACCTTGAATAAAAGGGGGAAAAGGTAAAGACAAATGAGTTCATGTGGCTAAGAGACTTCAAAGAGAGTTGAGAGGTCATCCTGGAGGTAACGCTTATGCACACCTCAGTAGGATCACATAGAACACCAAACTGGATATCACCTCACATAGAGGGGCTCCTGAGGGCTCTGGAGACACTCAGGTCCTATATAAAAGGGGGTAGCTCGAGAGATTGATACCTTATCAGTGGGATCTACTTTGGAATCTGTGCTCCTGAGAGTGACAGAGTTGGACTCAAATAAGTCCTCCCTGCACATGGTCCATCAGTCCCTTCTATTCAAACCTATGTGTGATGCTGGAGTTTGTAGGTGTACTTCCAGAGAATGGAGCCTTTGGCCTGCCCAGCTGTGCCTGGAGTCTTGGTAGAGCTGAAACTCCTAGTCTACACAATGGACTCACCCAAGTCACCTGGTGAGGAGATGATGATGGACAATGGCCATCCCAGGAAATGGAGAGAGTCTGCAGCTGCAGGCAGGATAATCCCATCCATCATACCCATGGTATATAAGTCCCCTCTCACTTGGAGGTGGAGTGGACATCACCATCCCAAACTCCTCAGAATTGGGGGAAAAGCTATGGACTAGAGTGGATTCACTGGTATTCTGTTGTAGACGTATTGTGATTCAGGTAATGGAAGAAATTACAATAGTCAGATGGAGCCAGTGTCCACTGGACACTTTCGGGGCAGGGAAGGGAAAAGCAGTTGTAATGCAGGGGCTTTTTTGGGACTTGGGAATTATCCTGAGTGACATTACAACGACAGATATAGGCCATTTTACATCAGTATATAACATGCAGAACTGTGTGGGAGAGAGTTTGGTCTACATGCTTAGTGGCAAAGCCCCAGGATGTGTATATCCATGGCAGGTGATGTGCCACACTAATGAAAGATGTTTTTGTGTGATGTTGTGGGAGGTGTGGGAGTTGGGGAACATGGGAATCCTTGTAATTTTTGCGTATCATTTAAAAAAATTTATCATATAATTAAATAAAACTAAAATAAAAGAAACACACACACACACACACAAATAGGATTGGGATATAAAGAAAGGTACTTTGAAGTATTTTATTGATGTCCAATTGGAATTAGAATAATTGTTATGAACTCCTGAGTACCCAAAACATAGATTTAAGATGTGCAATTTAAATGAAAAATGGTTTATAGGATTTTATAAGCTCATAGGAAATAAAGGCACTACTGGGCAATAGTGTAAAGAGTTGTACGTTAAAACACAGTTGAAATCGCATTCATTTGGATAGAAAGGGTTGTAAAAACAACATTCATCGTGAGCATGGTATATAGTTTTAATATTATAGAAGTGCATAATAACAACTTAAGATAGTGTTAAAGTTTACCAGTCTATCATGAAAAATGCAAATAGTAGAAAGTTGATTCTATGAGGATCCTATACAAGACTGATTTTTCAGGTTACAGAAAATAAATGACATCAATTAATTGTTTACTTTTGTCTGGGAATTCAAGTCCTAGAAAAAGTGTTTTTGTATCTTACTCTAGAACATTAAAATAAACAAAATCGTCAATCTTCTACAATTTGGATTTCTTTTCCAACATATTAAATTGATTAGTTAGATTGGTAGTAATTCAGTTTTATAAAGATTTATAAATTAGAGAAATATATTCCCTCTAGAGTCATAATAGTTTCTTTCACTGCAGGGAAAGGAAGCATAATATAAATTATGCAAAAAATTCCAATGTTAACTCTCTATATAAGTGACTAGTTTTCCTTTACTTTGCATTTTTGCTGGGTGGATCATTTTTCTTTCAACTTGTTGAAACCTCGTGTTGGTAATGAAATTTTTGAAACTGAGAAGCAAGAAAATTCTGTGCGAAATTCTGGGCTGTCTAAGCTAAAAGAAACAATTAGATCTTTGTAAAGATGCTAGTATGATGTGAAAATTTACACATTTAAGGAACTTGCTGAAATCAGATAACAATCAGGTAAGGTAAAGCATGTATTTAAAAAAAAATATTAGTGGGTGGTTAAATGAGTAAAAATTAAGTTCTAAAAATTTTGCATACCCACACATGTGTGTTCAATTACACATGTGTAAATTTCTTCTGCATCTAAAGCATGTTTTTGAGAGACCAAATTAACAAAAAAGACATCAAAAAGAAAGTGGAGAGATGACCTTGTAGAAGGATTTTTTGACTCCTCTGTTTCCTCAGTTATAATTCTATTTAGTTAACAAGGTATGGAAAGCAAATACTTCTTTAGCAATATATTTAAAAACACAATTCCAAAACCTGTTTTTCTAAGAAATTTTAAATGTATTATCCCCTGGATATTGGTGTATTAAATAAATTGTAAGTTTTGTATTAAGATCTAAGATCTATTTGTAATAATTTGGCTTCATGAACTCATTTTATTTTTCCCTATAAAGTGGAAACTTGAAGTTACAATTTGGTACAGAGAGAAGATTCATATATGGTTTGTTTGCATTTTACCAGATGTAAAATTGAAATTCAGAAAGAACAGGAAAGTTAATTTCTGGATAATTTCCCATGTAAGGCTTATCTTAGCCATGTTCCCCTAGCTCTTGATCCTCATTAGATGTTTGGCTATTTCTGATACGAAAAAAGTCAACATCAAAATGTGTAATTCATGTACTCCTATTCTTATAATGTAGTTAGATAACAATGCCTAGTAATCTAACAGGGCAAGTGGAAGACTGAACTTCATAACGGCTTTTCTGATTCAAGAGAATATTAGCTACCAGTCCATTGTTTACTAAGGAAAGTTATAGAGCTTTCCTCAGCAATATATTATTAGAGAAAATATCATTAACTTTTACTGAAGAAATTTAAACAGTCAAGGAGAAAATTAAGGGAGCAGTTATTTTTTGAGGATACACATTGTTCATGTAGCCTGGTGTGCAAACAAACTGGTGTTTTTCTCAGAAGGTTATTGATTTATTTCTCATAGTCCTCATTTAGAAAAATTAAATAAAAATAATAAATGTGAATATAAATGAAAATGAGTACTTCATATATAATTTAATATTTATTTTGAGTAACTAAAAGTGCCCTTAATTTCTTATTTTCACTATTATCTTTTCTAGAAATTTGAACATTTGAGAACTAAGATTTTAGACTGCAAATATTTTATTTCCACCTTTCTTTTTTCACTCATTTAACAAACTTTTGTTAATGATTAATGTTATCTAAGCATTGTGTGTTTAGTATAGCAACTTTTTTCAAAGATTTCATTATTTAAGGGCAGCGCTGAAGAGTCTATTTTCTCTCACTTGGGGCACATGCTGCTGTTTAAAGAAATGAAAGAATAGCAATAACAGTGCTGTTAGGGAAAGTAAAACGTCTTCCATTAAATCTCAGAAATTCTTAATTAAATCTTTCTGGGGGAAATGGCAGAATAAATGATTCTATTTGCTTAAAGAAAACATTATGTATACTTTGCATTATTTAAGCTGCATGTTTTATCTGAGCCAGGAATCAATAAGAATTTCCACCAGGTAAAAGAAATGAGTGGTGGTAGTTAGTGTAGGGGGACCATAGATGCTGATTTTGTCATTTTATTGTCTAAACATATTTTCAGTTTGAATTTTCCATCAGCACATGTGATATTTTTAAAACAGAAGATATCACTTTCTAAAGTGACAGAAAAAAATCTAATTCAGTATCCATTTGCAGAATTTCAATTAAACTAAAATATTTTTGTAAATTATCAAAAACATTGTGATGATTTGGGCTACTTTGGTATATTGAAATGAAATTAGAGAATTAAACAGGGGTAAGAAAGATCAATATGTGCTAGCATATATAAATTTGAAACCTCATATGGTCAAATATTTAAATCTTGAGGGGAAAGGATATTGAATATGTATGCAAATATATTGGTTTCATGTTGAGGTCACAGGAAAACATTATCAACAATGTTTTTTTTTTATTATAAAGCTGAAATTTAATTTGTATTTTTATAATCCTTGAGAAGACAACAGGTTAAAGTTCATATTTTAATATGATTTTGAAGATCTACAAGCATTCTCATATTTATTCCTTTCCAATAGGAGCACTTTGTAAGATCAAGTAGCACTCAATTCATTCATTCTTTCCAAAAAAATTATTCATGTGCTTCCATTGCTTACCTACTATTTGTTAACAGTTGTGAAAATTTTCATATCAAAAATAATGTTGAATTTCTAACATATAGTTACTTAGCATTGAGTCAGTAAACCTTGAGATAGTACAAGGCAGAACAACATAGTGTCTAAGTAGATGTGATGGGGAGTGCACCATCAGATTTCACTGAATTGTGAAGTCTCAAATACTACTTAGGGATCAAAAATGATTTTACAAAAACTGAAGATGAATATTCTAAGAAATATCATTTGCGTGGTATGTTTATAAAAGTAATTACAATAATTGAGGACTATAAATGAAATAGTGCTAACACAATTCATCAACGTTACCAGTACTATTTTCCAAATGTTGGTTATCACTAGGCTCCTAGGTTTTTAATCCTAATCTTTGCATCTTGGTTTAATTTGCTTCAGAAAGAACTGTGTGTAGAGAAGAGATGGACGACGACAATCTGACCTCCGTGAATGAGTTTACCCTCCTAGGGCTCACTGGTCTCCCAGAGGTGCACTATCCTCTCTTTGTGGCTTTTGCTGTCATCTATCAGGTCACCTTGATGGGAAACGGTGCCATTCTCCTTGCCATTGGAACTGAGAAAAAGCTGCACACCCCCATGTATTACTTCTTGGCAAATTTGTCCCTCTTAGACATATTCTGCCATTCAGCTACTGTTACCAAGATGCTTGAGAACCTCCTGGCTGAGAAGCAAAGCATTTCTTTCATTGGGTGTGCTTTGCAGCTCTATTTCCTGGTGACCCTGGCAGGGCTGAGGTCCTCCTTCTGGCCATCAGAGCTTAGGACTGGTATGTGCCAATCTGTTTCTCCCATCGTTACACCCTTATCTTGTCTAAGGTGCATTGTGTACAGCTGACAGCCCGAACTTGGGCAACAGGATTTCTTAATTCCCTTCTGCATATGGTGTTCACTTTCCACCTGTCCTTCTGTAAAGCCCATCAGTTTAACCAGTATTATTGTGACTTCCCGCCAATGGTTGTGCTCTCCTGTTCTTCCAAGTATGTGGCAGAAATGCTTGTTTTGGTGAATGTTTCTTGGGAATCACTGCCTTTCTGATCACCTTTATCTCTTATATCTTCATCATATCAACCATCCTAAAAATCCAGTTGGCTGAAGGGAAGTGCAAAGCCTTTTCCACATGCACTTCTCACCTCCTTGTAGTGAATCTGTTTTATGGCACAGTACTATTTACCTATATGCTTCACTCCTGTCAACATTCCCCAGCCAGAGAAAGGCTCATCTCAATGCTGTATGGGGTTATAACCCCAATGTTAAACCCCATAATCTACAGCTTGAGAAACACAGATGTTAAAGGAGCCCTCAGAAATATTTTATATCATAAAACATGTTCACAGTTCACACAATATTGACAAAATTATCTACTTAACAATGTACTTAGATTGAATTCATAGGAAGAATTGGAATAATTCATGGAAAAATAGCTATATCTAGACATTAAGCTACATAGAGTAGACTTAACTATGTGTATAAGAAATCTACACATGTGCACAATCATACATATATCTAGTGTTATGTCTACACATATATCTATATCTATCTCTATATATTGGGATCATGAAAAAAAATCATCCAAACATTGACATTTTTTAGAGTAAAACAGAGAACTGTTACTATTTACACTGGTATAAGTGGTATAATTTGGACCTTTCTGATGTAAATTTTGGTCTGTGGTCATGTTATCCATGTCCATATTCATAGACATAGCTATATATATATGTATATAACTTTTTATTTATTACCTATGTCAGCTGTATTTTCTATATCATATTTCTATATCTATTAATATCTGTTTCTATATCTATATCAAGCTATCTGTAGATATTCCTCTTACTCTCTTTACATTCTTTTTCCTCCTGCTTATCCTCACATGCCATCTAATGCAAGAATATCCTTGCATTCTTCCTCTTTTTCAAATCTGGTTTCTACTTACTCTCTATTTCTCTACTATTTTTCTTTTCCTGTGATAACATCCATTCTCATTTCCACCTCTCCCTCCAAGTAGAGCACTTAATTTTCTGTTTCTCTGATCCTCGATATTTAATTCATTTGAATTATTATCACCTTAACTTTAATAAGTTAAAAAATGAAATGATCTTCTACCACATATGCAATCAGAATAATTTTATCATATATGTTTTATATTTATCTGTATCATTTTTTTTCAAGTTATTGGTATCATATTCAGGTTAAAATCGCTAAAATCATTCTTTGCCTTTTCTTGAAGCTCATCACTTGCATTCATTGAGACTAGAGAGCTATCATATCTGAATGTGGGCTTCCCACCATTATCATGTGATTTCCTCATCCTAGCACCTTTAGAAATTCATAATGTTCCCTCTGGACCACTTCTTATGTGATATACTATTTAAAGTCAGAAATAATGTACAGTTTTCTCCATAATATTACCCACTTCTGGGTATTCCTTTTGCTACCTAAAGAATAGTCACTAGTCTGGTGGTCACATTTATTG
The DNA here is from genome assembly GCA_029593785.1 of Cabassous unicinctus. NCBI lineage: Eukaryota > Metazoa > Chordata > Mammalia > Cingulata > Chlamyphoridae > Cabassous > Cabassous unicinctus. The sequence goes on along the minus strand of JAQZBX010033191.1, from coordinate 10,549 downwards.
ATGTTCTGATATAACATGCAATATCCATTTATTCTCTGCATTTCCTATTAATATTCTAGCACTCAATATGTTCTCTCTTCCTTTTGTCCACATTTTGCCCTTTCTTTACAATTAAATGCAGAGATCCCATCACTATTGAGTGCTCTTATACTATTCAAAGTCATACTGTTCTCTTCTTCTATGAACTTTCTTTGATCTATTATTCATTTTGAAGGCTTAATGAAAAAATAACATCATTCTATTATTCATACAGTACTTCTTTGACATTGATGGAAGAATATTAAAATATTGATGTTAACTGTAGTCCATGGGTTGCATTAATTGTATTTTTCCCATGCATCTCATTAGTCTTACAATCTTGTAATAGTGGTGTACGTTTGTTCTAGATCATAGACAAACATTCTTGTATTTGCACTATTAACCACCATTCTCATCTACCTCTGGGTTAACTCTATTATTCTCTCCCTACATTATTCTCTAGCTCTCTTTCAATTGACATTTATAGTCTAGAAATACTGTATTAATAATAGGCAGATATGGAAAATATATACTAAATGTACACTATAGACCATAATTAGTGGTAATTGTCTGATGGTGCTATCATATAATCTGTAACAGATGTTTCACTACAAATTAATGTGTTTGTGTAGGGGTGTTGTGTGGGAATTCTGCACATTCACATGATTATTTTGTAAGTTCACAACTTCTCTAATAAAAATATTTTTTTTAAAAATTACTATATGTACTTTTACCTCAAAAGTTGGTGGCTATAAACATTTTGTGATGCAATGTTTCGGAATCAAGTACATTTTCTAAAATCAGTGACTCTAAATGGAACTTTAACATTTTTCCAGAGCTATACATAGCAGTTTTTGATCAAATATCTGTTACTTATATTTACAGAGTAGAAAAATCCATACAAACTTGACCAATGAAATCAAATAATAACTGTACATGTTCAATAATTTTTGCCTTAATTTTATTCTCTATACCAGAATTTATATGTGATATGAAAGAATCAGGGTAATTCCCTTTGTATAAAATATCATGGAATATGTTAAATGAAATATATAAAATTAAGTAAAACTTTAAACTCAACCAATTTGTCACTTTAGATGCCTGAAACTCAAATTTTTAACATTTGATCACTAAATTCAATAAATTTGCCTCATCAAACTGATTATAATATTGGTATTATATCTGCATTACAGAAACTACTGTGAAACCTAAATTTTGTCTTGCCAGAAACATTCTGTATCTTGCAAAGTCTGATACAAATTTGCCATTTTTGGGACAAGACTGGAAGAGATTGTTTGAAAATGTTAAAAATATCTGTTGGAGAATTCTTCCTGTGTTTTACAATATAGCTAATTTGTAGAATATCATTTTTGTAGAATAATAAAGTTCATTTAATCATGGTAATATTTGCCTGTTCTTAAGAATGAAAAATGTCCTCAAAATACAATAAAAATGTCTGATTACTTTCTGACATCATGCTGTGATGTTTTGGGAGACTGTGCTGAATTTGAAATCTTAAAATCACCATATATTTAAGCTGAATGAGATGGATGGATGGCATTCTTTTCCTGTACTGGAATAGATGGGAATATCTAAATGTAGAAATGATCATATAGTGATGACTTCATTATTTTTTCTTTAAAATACCTTGGTTTCCTGCCTTAGAATAAGAATGAGGGATATATTTCTCTACCTCACACTTTCCTAAAAGTCACAGTCATCTGAGAGTACTTGGAAAAATTATTTGTCAGTTACATTTTGAGAAGCTACTCATAGGATGTTTCTGTGACATGAGCTGCAATGTGAATGGATAATCCAGGTTAATATAGCTACCCCCCAAAATTCAAGAAAAACTAGAGGGTTGGATCAAATGGTTAATTCTGGATAACTGGTATTTGCATAAATAATTTTGCAACTCCTATTAATTATATTAAAACTAGACTGACAGCAATAATGGATGAAATTGTGAGGACTAGAAAGACCAAAGGAATTTACTTTTGATAGAAAATAAAAATGACTTTCCTTATGTCAAAATGAAGTGAAAATTGCTGGCAGGAAGCTAGGGAGAAATCAATGACAATAACTGTAGGTATTGAAGCCGCAGAGTTTGACCAGTCTGCTGTAATGCCATAGTCACTACATCACACTTAATTTGTAGTAACATGGCATCTTATGCTCAAAAACACATATTAAACTGGCCATACAGACTTTTTCATATTTCATATTTCCATGTGAGAGCATCCAATTGGAAATTCTATGAAGTAAAAGGAATCTTGTCCCTTTAATAAACATATGTATATTAACATAAAGGGATATTTAAAAAATTATTCTCCACAGATGTTGGTCCTGACAGTGAACCGTTTGGCGCCTGTCTGTGCTACTGACCACTTCAAAACCCATGACATATGTCATTGGGTCTCTATTAATTTTACTGGTGGCTCATGGTTAGAGGATGAAGAAATGTTCAACATCTGGGAAGCCATTACATCTGCTTTTTGGGCAAAATGCAGAGATCTTTTATCAAGGGTATATATTAAGACTGACGGTGACTCTTTTTCTGTTTTTACTAGAAAACCAGGACACAGATTGACCAGCAACTGAAAAATCTGTAAACAAGGGTATGCAATATGTAGATACCTTGGGCACGAAGGTTGAACCCCTTTAATGTATATCTTAGATTTATGTAATGTGCACAGGAAAGCTGGGATTTGCCTTGGCTTTGCAGTTCTTTGAGTCAAATCCACAATCTTATATACTAAAAAAAATGAATCTTCTCTCCAGAAATTTTTGCAAGTGCTTCCTAGTAAATTCTCTAGTAGAGCAAGTTGTGTGTCCTTTGTAATTGGTTGATAGGTATTGTATCTGATCCCTTACTGTGTTGTTTGTCGTCTCCATTTAAACAAACAATTTGTTGCCCCCTAACTGCTAGACAAGAGGTTTCTTAAACAAATGAGGAATGAGCAATAAGTTTACCCCTTGTCCCTTATTATTGCAATTCTCCAACCATGGTTATCTAAAATAAAATTAAAAAATAAAAATAAAAAAAAAAAGAATGTGCCTACAATCTTACCCATCTCAACATATGGCAACTTTAAGTTTCCAGTTGCACAGGTCAAAATCATGGAATCCTTTTTTATATATATATAGATTTGTTTAAGAGTAAATGGAATTGACCTAAGAGCTAAAAGTAATGCCTAGATCTCTTGAATTGTAAGTGGTAAAACAACTTACTCTGGTTACTTAATTTAAAATGCAAATATACTGAATTGTATGACCAGGGTTACCCAAGTTTAAAAATAGGCCATGTAGTGACACTGCATTCCCCACATGCTAGCATTTTTCACTCAAAACAGTGAATATTAAAATATGTGAATTCTACATCTAACCCACAGAAAGCCCACCATGAGTTAAAGTTCTGCATATCAAATATCGACCTCATGTGCACCATGAAAGTTTTATTTTGCGCCATTTTTCATTCAAAAGTAATGTAAACAATCAAATTACAATAAGTTAATGACATACATATTTTCATATGGATGAATGTCAATGTATCTAAATAGGAAATAAATGGCAATCTTGTCTAACTCTAAGAGGAAAGGAAAATAGAATAATTTTTCTAGATGTGCATTCTCATCACTATAAGAAGTATGGAGGTTTTAAGGTTTCAAAATCAGTTGTCAGAAAAACCTCACTATCCTGCAGTATCCTGTTAGCATCTGACTCATTAATTTTAGATTACATAATTTAGTAGGCATTATAAAACCATCTATCAGCTGCTTTATGGTAGCTGAATACTTATAAAATTTGTAATTATTCTGGGATTATTACAACATTAAACTTAAAATCAACATCAGAAAGAAAAACAATGTGATGTAGAAGAATAGATGACCAACATGACTAAAAATATGCTCACTTTTCAGAAAACAAGCTGGTCATTAACCCAAAGTTTGAAGTTACTTCAAAACACAAAAAAGCATACCAGAGCAGAACTGAGCAGATATGTAAGCTCTAGCACATACTTAATTCTGTATTGACTTTGAAGATGAGCACATCCTACCCAAAACAACATTGTTCCAGGAGGCAGTGTAGGTATAGTGGTAAATTAGGAAATAGACTATTAATTGCATAATTAATAGTAGAGAAAAAATATGTCTCAAAATCTATATTAAGCCTATGTCCAAGAGGAGAGAAACAGGGGAGGGAACCAGGGATAGATAAGGCATGCAGCCAACACTTTATGATAGGAAACTTAAAGAATGAGTTTCTAATGTTTTGTTTTGCAGGTTTTGGATTATTTTTCTTTCCTTTTCCTTTATTTTATTCACTAAAACTGGTTACATCACCTGTGGATGGCAGGTTGCAGGGTAAATAATTGATGAACACCTGCAGCCTGAGAAGGTCTCTAGGGGCCTATGAAGGAAGGTTGTTTTTCCCAAGTTGCTTCATTGTTGCTGTTTTGCTTCTTGATTGTTGTTTTCCTTTTCTTTGTTTCCTTTTTTTGTTCTTTTACTTATTTTTTCAACCTAATTTATTTCTATTCTTTCCAATATTTTTAGGTCTTCTGACTTCTACCTTTTTTGTATTATTATTACTATTATTCTTTTAGTCTTTTTACCTCTTTACTTTTCTCTGGTCCTAATATTTTTTTTCAAGGGAACACAGAGATCTGCAAGGATATACACTAAGAGGAAACAAGTATCAAAAATTAACCTTACCACACACAAAGAAAGAACAAAATAAAATCCTAATGTAGTAGGAGAAGCTGACCAACCAAATAAGACCATCAAGATAAACGGATGCCCAGACACCAACAAAAAATTACAAGCCCTACTAACAAACAGGAAGACATGGCTCATTATAATGAATAAACTTTTTTAAAAAAGGAGGACAAGCAGAATGAGGAACAACTAATCAAGGATGTCCAAACAAGTATCGTGAATCAACTCAGTGAAGTGAAAGAAGAGATAAAGGATATTAAGAAGACACAGGGGGAACATATTGAAGAAATTTGTAAAGATCCGTAAAAAAAAATAATCAACCTGATGGTGATGAATGGCACAATGCAAGAAATAAAAAATACACTGGAAGCACATAACTGCAGATTTGAACAGGCATAGGAAAGACTTAGTGATATGGAAGACAGTACAGCTGAAATCAGACAGATAGTAGAACAGATAGATAAAAAGAAAAAAACTCAGCAGGGATTGAGAGATTTGAATGACAACACGAAATGCACAAACAAATGCATTATAGGCATCCCAGAGGAAGAAGAGAAGGGAAAGGGGGAAGAAGGAGTATTGGAGGAAATAATAGATGAAAATTTCCCAACTGTATTTAAGGACATGGATGTACATGCCCAGGAAGCACAGAAAATTCACGAACAGTATAAATCCTTACAGCCCTACACCAAGATATATATCTGTCAAATTGTCTTATGCTCAAGATGAAGAGAGACTACTGAAAGCAGCACGAGAAGAGAAATCTATCACATACAAGGGAAGCTGGATAAGATTAAGTGCTGATTTCTTATCTGAAACCATGGAGGCAAGTAGGCAGTAGTATTACATAGTTAAGGTGTTAAAAGAAAAAAAAATTCCAGCCAAGAATTCTCTATCCAGCAAATCTGGCATTCAAAAATGATGGGGAGTTCAAAATATGCACAGATAAACAGAAATTAAGAGAGTACATCAATAAGAAACCTGCCTTTCAAGAAATACTACAGGGAGATCAGGAGGTTGAAAGGAAACAACAGGAGAGAGAGAGTTGGAGGAGAATGTAAGAATAATTAAAGAGATAAAAACAGAAAAACAATATATGGCATACTTAAACCTAATGAAAATATAGCTAATGTAAGTAATTCCTTGACAATAATAACATTGAATATTCTGGTTTAAAGTCTCCAATCAGGAGACACAGATTGGCAGAATGGATAAGGAAATATCACCCATCTATATGCTGTGTACAAGAAACTCACCTTAGACCCAAGATGCAAGGAGGCTAAAAATGAATGGTTGGCAAACAATTTTACATGCAAGCAATAATCAGGAAAGCGCAGAAGTAGCTATAGCAATATTGAACAAAATAGACTTAAATGCAAAATTCTTTTAAGAGACTGTAGCTGTTTGGCAGTTTGATGTAATTATGAACTCCAAAAATCTATACTAGATTATACTTTTAAACTCATCTGTTCATCTACACATGATTAAGTCATATTTGGGGCTTTGATTGGGCCACATCAGTAGGGTGTTGAGCCCCACCCCTTGGTGGGTGGGGGAATCAAATATAAAAGGCAAGGCAAAGAATAGAGTTGCAGCAGTTTTTGAGAAGCAGATTTGATGTTGGAGAAAAGGCCCCAGAAGAAGAGAAGTGAGCCATTTGCCTGATATTCTACAGCTGACCTTGTGGAGGAACCAGAAGAGCTAAGCTCAGAGAGATATGGTAACCTTCAAAAATCATTGATCCAACACTGACACAAAAACCTATATTGGTGACTTGAGCTTTCTCAAGTTTTGAAAACCCATATTCTACTCTTATCTCTTCGATATAAGTTATTATCCATGTAATTAAAAACAATATATGGACACAATATTTATCAAAAACAAGGCTTTAAAATTCCTTTTCTTCTCTGGATAAGTGTTGTCATCATCATCTCCTTGTTAGTTGTCCTGGGTGAGTCCAATGAACTACAGAGTAGATGCTGCAACTCTGCTGAGATTCATAGCTCATTGGGCATTTTGACAGACCCCCAACTCTACTTCCCCCTGTATTTCATTATATGCAATTTATCTTTGTTAGATTTTTGTTATATCTCAGTAACTGTTCCCAAATATGTGATGAATTATCTGAAAGGCATTAAATTTATTTCTCTCAAAAAATATGCCACTCAGACATTCCTATTTATCTTATTTGGATCAACAGAGTCCTTTTTCCTTTTGGTGATGTCCTATGACCACTATGTTGCCATTTGCCATCCTCTGCTCTATGGGATCACCATCACCCCATATCTGTGCACACAGTTAGCAGGTGGCTTGTGGGTGAGTGGGCTGGTCTATTCTTCCATCCACACAAGCAACATGTTCACGCTCCCCTTCACAGAGTCCAATGTGATCCATCAATTTTTCTGCGATGTACCTCAAGTTATGTTTGTCCCATCTCAGGACATCCAGTTTTCTGAATCTGTGGCACTGGCTCTTAGCACTTGTCTTCTCTTACTTGGTTTTGTCATCTTAGCCATCTCGTGTATTAACATTGTTTTAACTGTGCTCGAGATTCAATCTCTGGAAGCTTGAAACAAAGGCTTATTGAACTGCTCTGCCCAGATAGCAACTTTTATTTTATTTATTATTTCTGGATTTTGTGCTTGTTTGAGCCCCATATCAAATGAATCAACAATTCACACACTGTTGACAGTCTTGTTCTACACTATGGTGTCTCTTCTCAAAAATCCCATCATTTTTAGCCTGTGGAACAGAGAAATTAAGTGTGCCAAAGATAGAATGTTTGCTTAATATTTCTGGATACCCAAAGGAAGATTTTTTTTTCATTTGATTGGAAAGAGCTTTTAGTTAATAAGAGTGGAATAAAGTGTATAAAATCATTATCTATACATTCATGTAAAGTTAAAATGCTGGTCAATTGGTTGTTTTGCTATAAAATGGGTGATGTACTATTTGCAAAATTAACATTTGCACATAAATGTTGTTTGAATAAAATGAATTATTATTCTGTACTCACTCTTTTTTGAATGTTTACTATTGCATATCTTAAAAGTATATATATGGGTTTGTCTTCCTATATCCATGTTTTCCTAACTGGAGAGAGGTTTAGAAAACTGCACAACTTTTTCAGATTCACAGTGATTTCTTTGACAAAGCTGGGATGAAAACCAAGATTTATGTTACTGAAAATATATACTCTGAATTCTGTTTTCAGAATGTAATATAATTTTCATTATATAATATTTAAGAAGATAAAAATATAGAAAGATAGATAAGTAATAGATAGATCGATAGATAGATTCTAGTATTAAATACTCTTTATTCCATTATACCTATACGTTATATTCTAGTATAGTATAGTATAGCTATGTATAATATACCTATACATTAAATCAATAATTCTACTAGATAATTATAAGAGAAATACATAAATAAACAGATTCATTTGTATTTATAACCAAATGCCACATGAAATCTATTTCAGGCTTTCTGTCTATCATAGAGAAGGAGATGCAGGAAGAAACAAAGCTGTCATTGTTTATAACAGGGTGAACGAGATCATCTGTCTTGTAGACATTCAAACAAAAAATTTAAACAAACAATGTATAAAAAGGAATATCATATAAAACAAATAATTCTGACCAAGGTTCAATGCTTAAAATATTTAATAAAATCTAGAGACAAAGGCAAAAATAAATAATAATGTTGCTGAATTCAGGCATTGATATTTTTCAACATGACGATAAGAGATTAAAAATGGGTGAATTAAAGGGAATCTGAATGTTTCGTATACTAGATGCTGTTGGTGATGGCAGATAGGACATGAAAACCCAGAGGTTAACCATGATTCCTAACTGAGAGAAAAGAACCATATATTTCAATCTCAATGCCATTTAAAAACTAGCTGTATAGTAATTGTCTATGTACTGCTTAATTTATGTAGTTAAGCAGTTTCATTCCAGGTGGAAGAAGAATTTACATTTAGGAAAAAAGATTTTGCATTTCCATGCTGTGTAATAAGAAATATTTAACAAGTTGAATAATTAAATATCAAATTGAACAAATTATGGCAATTTGACAAAGCCTGAAAAAATTTTACTTCAGATACAATTATTATATAAAGCTTAACTAATATTGATTATTATATATGTGTGTATACATGTGCTTCATTAATTCTAGTAAATTTTGTTAAATCAATCTCCTTTTCTTTGTTGTTTTGTTTGTTTACCTCAAAGTATCAGTGAAAATTGTTTAAATATAACTAACTTTTTTATTGGTCTAACACTGCATTGTCCCCTATAGCATCCACTATTATTTATATATTTCCTGAAATCCATAAATAACTAATCTTCCAAATTGCAGTTTACTAAATGACATAAAAGAATATTATACTTAGTCTGTATCCTTGCCAAAACACCAAAAACCGAGCTTTACAATTTTTAACATTTTCGTCCTTCTAATACATTGTCTCAGTTTGCCTGAGATTCCATGTATCAGACCGACAGCGAATTTGAGCTTCTCATAATTGATAGCCATATTGAAATTATATTTTAAATATTAAAATATAAAAAATAATTTTGTTATATCTTTATTGATTTTCTAAATATAACCTTTGGTTTGTGAATGTTTCTGCCAACATTTAATAGCACATATTTTTACCTTCCAAATTTGGAGCTTGGGAAACCATCTCCTATTGCTCCATTTATCTATTAAATTTGCCTATGTATCTCTTTGAAGAGGAAACTTTTACATTACTATCAAGGAATTCTTTCCCTTTATATTGTAGCTTTATGTGGTGTTTAGGGTGGTTTTAACCACCTTAAGTTTTCAAAGTTATATCTTTTTTTCCTATTAGCTTTGTAGTTTTAATGTTCAAATTTAGGTTTTTAATCTATCTGGAATCTGCCATATAAAACAGGAAATAACTGCCTGGGATTCAAGTCTTCTTGTTAATTTACCTCTCTTTTGCTTCATTGCAGCTCTTGGATTAAGGTGTAAATTATATTGTACTTGGTAATGTCAATATATGTTAAGGTAATGGACCTCCTTCAAAAGATAAATGATCCAATATATAGGTCATTATGGTACCATGTTTGTTTTAGGATGAGATTTTTCAGATCCATATATACTTACCTGCATTTCAGATTACAAATCCATTTAAATTATAAATATTTTTGCCCAGGCATTCATTATGGTATTTTTGTCCTATCTGTAAAGTGAAATATCATTTAATAACCATTTATATTTTTCTAGAGTACTCTTTTGTATTTTTCAGGAAGCTTTTTGAAACATTTTATTTACCCTAAATAACAATGCATTCATATGACATCAATATATAATGTAGTTTTAATTTCACTAAGTTAATATGAATTTTATTTCCCTTTGATATAGTTTAAATTATGCTGAAAATAATATAGTTTAAACAAAGTTTAATTATTTTTTACAATTATTTAAAACAATTATTCCAAAATTAACAATTTCATGCCTACTGAGTCATTATCATTGTTTCAATTGCTGTTTTTATAGTTTTTATTATGATTAATTTTGTTATTATTACAAGGCTGATATGATTGAGTTGAAGTCAATGAGTGATTTGAACATATAGCTCCACTTTCTCAAAGGAGGGTAAAGCACATACACTATCTAATTAAAGGATTTATCAAATAGCCAAGAGTTGCCATATGAGCTCTGATTTGAAACGTGTATTTGTTCTTCTCATAGCCTGGATAATTCCAACACTACTGAGTATTCCAAGCAAAACAGAATAAGTTATTCAATTTTTTCACATATATATATATATATATATATATGTT
>JAQZBX010033190.1:0-16346 GCA_029593785.1 Cabassous unicinctus | reverse complement strand
GGGTCTGACACTCACCTTCCTGTGGGCAAAGGTGCTTTTGTTAAGGAGTCTCATCTTTAAATCTGTCGAACTCCTTTTTCCACCCATTTACCACAGTTCAACAGGCAAGCTATGCGCTTCGGAGAAACTTTAAAATCTGTGGTGGAACCAGGGGCACTAACAATTATTAATATATCTTTTAGAAGCTGTCTACCCCATGCCTGTGTTTCTTGATTCATCACCTGTAACCACATAAACTGACCTTTCACTACACAAAGTAAGAAACTCAGTTTCCCTTCCCCCTTTCTTCCCAATTTTTGTTACTTTTATTTTCATTTTTAGTTTTTCTATTGGTTGTTTTTAAAATGCTAAACAATACATTTAAGCCTCTATTTCTTGGTCTATGAATTTTAGACTGTATTATCTTCCTGCTATGTAAGATAAGGAAATTAGTATTATCACATGACAACATTTTTAGTCATAAAATAATTATCGGGCCTTACCCAATCCCTAGATGAAGAAGAAAAAGTGTATATACTTGTTGCTTTAGTACAAATTCATTTAATTTACGAAAGTGTTGGAAAGCATAGTAGCATCATAATAAAGGAGAAATACACAAAACAACTATTAGACCTTGGAAATCTTAAAATAGAAAAAAATTGCTACTGACATGAATTTTAATATTTAAAAGATGAAGCCTAAAAAGAGAGCAAAACATTCAATCATATAAAACAGACACTATTACCATCTCCTAAAATGGAAACTTAAGGCATATTTAAGGTTAAATAGTTTCCTCAGATTTCGGCTCTATATTGGCACATCACACTTGACAGTGGTTATTTCTGAAAAGGAAAATGGAAGTGAAGGACACACATTTTACAATTTACTGCTTGAAACTTTTACAAGGGGAATTTATTATATACTATTTAGATAATACAGAAGTTTTTCAACATAAAGACGCTCAAGGTAAGAGGGAAAGAGTGTCTAAGTATGACCTCACAGGCCTGCTTGGAATGAAAAAGTTTGATAGACATTAGTTTACGTGGCACAAATACAACATAAAGTAAAAAGGTATACACAAACTGAGAAAAAAATTTGCAACAAAAAAAATAATGAATTTTGAATATAGTGTTTTGAATATAGAGCTCTAACAATAAGAACACATAAAAATATATAAACCTGACTAAATACATAGGCCTCATATATAAAAACTGACTTACAAGATTATAAATTTTGGAAATTTTTCAATAACTTTTAAAAAATAAATTTATATAAAATGTAAATATAAATCAATTTATAAAGATGAAGTTTGATTAATGGTTATGTAGGGCTAGGGAAGGCATGCTAAGGGGTGTAGAGTTTTTCTTTTTGGAGTAATGAAATAATTCTAAAATTTTTTGTGATAATGAATGTACAATATTGTGACTATACAAAAAGCCACTGATTATACACTTTAGATAGATTGTATGGTATGTGAATATATCTGAATAACACTGCTTAATAAATAAATAATTGTGCAAGAATAGACAGAAATAGCAGCTATGTACAGCAGGGGAAACAGAGAGATTGAGGGGTGAAGAAGTTTATTGTTTGTTTTTTGTTTAGTAGTAGTAGTATTGAAATAATGAAAATGCACTACTAATGACAGAAGTGATGAATGCACAACTATGTGATTATACTGAATACCACTGATTGTACTCTTTGGATGAATTGTACTTTTTTATTAATATGTGTATTAGTCAGCCAAAGGGGTGCTGATGCAAAGTACCAGAAATCTGTTGGCTTTTATAAAGAGTATTTATTTGGGGTAGAAGCTTATGGTTACCAGGCCATAAAGCGTAAGTTACTTCCCTCACCAAAGTCTATTGCCACCTGTTGGAGCAAGACAGCTGCCGACATCTGCCAAGAGTTCAGGTTTCCTGGGTCCTCTCTTTCTGGGGCTTGTTTCTCTCCAGGCTCAGGGTTTCATCTCTCCACAAGGTCAACTGCAGACTCTCAGGCGAAAGGCTCGTCTCTCTTTGTGGGGCCTTATCCATGTCTGTGGAGCTGTCTCCATTCCTCTGTGCTCTTCTCCAGTGTGTTTCTTTCCCAGGCTCCAGCTCAGAATTCAGCATCAAAACTCCAACTTCCCTTCCCTGCAGTGTGATTTCTCTGCAAGTCCCCACCCACCAAGGGTGGGGACTCAATGTCCTATTGATGTGGCCCAATCAAAGACCTAATCATAATTTAATCATGCCCAGGTACAGACCAGTTTACAAACATATCCAATATCTATTTTTGGAATTCATAAACAAAATATCAAACTGCTACAATATGTATCAATAAAATCAATTTGGAAAAAAAAAGTAAACAGAAAAACAAAACTAGCACAAGAAGAAACAGCTTAATTCAACCATTTCATCATTCCACTGGAACTTCACCACAGCTCCCCCCACCCAAAAACGTAACAAAACCTCACTAACAAAGAAATCTAAAACAGCAACATAATGGCAAAACCTAAAACTAATACTCAGTGATGTTTACGGTATGAGAAAGCAGTATTACATACTAGTGATAGGAATGTAAATCAGTAACACCTGGAGAGCAACTTGGCATATTTAAATGATTTTTATAATAAAAGTTCCTTTAAAAGGTAAAACTGAAAAGAGTGAATACAGTCTTATATTGCATTGAAACCCAATTGTGATGGACTGTGGGAGGTTCACTTCTGGGCACTGCATTTTAAGAGGAGAACTGACAGAGGGAGGTATTTCCAGTTGGACACAAACCATGTATGAGAGGGCTGGAGACCATGCCATACAATAAAAAGAAGAACTGAGAACACTTTGCTAAAAAAAAGAAGATTTCAGAGAAGACATACTATAATAGCAATCTTGAAATACCTAAAAGCCTAACACATGAAATACAGGGAAAAAAAGCTTGTTTTATATTGTTTAGGAGGGAAGAACAAAGACCACTAGTGCTGAGAGTTATGAAATAATGAAAAACAAGTATGCCTTATACAGTGAGACTTTTATTTACCAAAAGCATTTGAAATGACCGATCCATCAGAAACACAACAGAAAAAAGTCTTCTTGTAGATCTAGAGTGTTAGGTTTTATAAACTCAAGAGTACTTTCCAGTTCTAAGAATAAAGCAAGAATTTCCCTTAAAATTTTAATTTAAGAACCAGAGGGATACATACCAAAGTCTAAATAGTGACTATCCCTTGTCTCTAGACTTGAATTGGGAAGATGGCCGGGGGAGTGAAGATAATTGGAGAACTGAGACTTTCAAATTTTACTTTATACAATATATCTATATTGTCCAACTCATACAATGAGAATATATCCAACTGTTACTTGTATACATAAATAAATGGATCTAAATGATTCTGTACAATACATTTTAGAGCTCATCAAGCAAATATATTTGGATGCTGCAAAAGAGTCAGAAGGCAGCAATATGCGCAACAAAAATGGTATTAGCCAAATGAGAAGGGCCCGAATTTTTCAGCCTTCCACAACCTTTCTATGTAACCTTTTTAAAAACACACTTCTGGGGAGCAGATGTGGCTCAAGCAGTTGAGCGCACGCCTCCCACATGGGAGGTCCCGGGTTCGGTTCCCAGTGTCTCCTAAAGAAGACAAACAAACAAGCAGACAACGAGCAAAAACAAGCAGACAACAAGCAAACAAACAAAAAATAAAACAATAAGCAAAAAGACAAGGGAGCCATCTCGGGAAGCAGGGGAAATCAACTCAGGGAAGCCAAAGTGGCTCAATGGTTGGGCACCAGCTTCCCACATACAAGGTTCCTGGTTCAATCTGGGCCCTGATACACTAAAAAAAGAAAAAACCACTTCTCAGGGGATCAAAAAAAAAAGAAAAAGATTACTCAGAAACCAATTCATTAGTATTGACGCATTAAAATAATACAATTCGAATCCTCCAAAACATATTTACAACAAATTCTGATTCTTTATCAAGAATAATTCATACCACACCAATCCCAATAAAAGTATAATTAAAACTTAAATGCACAAACAAAAGTTACTTTTAAACCTAGCTAAAGGTCTACATAATAGTGCTTTCCCCTTATTTAAAAATACTGCAGGGAAGCAGATGTGGCTCAAGCAACTGAGCTCCTGCCTACCACATGGGAGGTCCCTGGTTCAGTTCCCGGTGCCTCCTGGGGAAGACGGCGAGCTGGCACAATGGGCAGGCGTGGCGAGCTGATGCAACAAGAGCCACAAGAAGAAAAACATAATGGGAGACCCAACAAAGCAGGAAGCAGAGGTTCCCAGTGACTCCTAAAGACGGTGAGTAAGACAGCATGCTGACGCAACAAGCAGGCGTGGCAAGGTGACACAACAAGATGATGCAACAAAAGACAGAAGATGAAAAATACAATGAGAGACACAACAAAGTAGGGAACGAGGGTGGCTCAAACAATCAGGCGCCCCCCTCCCAAATCGAAGGTCCCCGGTTCAATTTCCGGTGCCTCCTAAAGAAACAAGGAAGATGAACAGACACAGCAAGTGCAAACAACGAGGGGGTGGGGAGAAATAAATGAATAAAATCTTAAAAAAAAAAAAATACTGTAATTACGCTCCATAATCCATATTACAATAAACATCTGTCCCCAAGTTCTTCTCCAAAGAAGAACACTGTTTCAAGGAACCACCTGCAACTCTCTACATTGGAAGACTTATATTTCTATCTAACAAGACTAAGAGGGCTCTATGGGGACAATGGTTTTTGTATGTTTTTTTGTCCCCTTCTTCATCATCAGTGTTAAAGATTATGTGCCATGTAGTAAGTACTATTTTACAAATAAGAAAACAAAGAATAATTTCAGAGTTTAAGTGTTCTACCCAAGGTGGCATACTCTTTAAGTGGTACAGGAGGAATGAATAACAATTCTTTGGATTACAAACACATCTCTCTTGCACAACATAAACAAGTCTCTGGGGTGAAACTGCACCCTGATTCTACAGCATAAAGAACATTTCCTCTTAGCTGTTCTGATGATCAAATTCAAAGTAAATTATCTAAGGTTTTCAAGAATCAGGAGACTTGGAAACGATGGTAGCTGACACATACGACAAGATTAAGTTGTAATTAAGCTCTGTAATTAAACTTCTTACCATCCAGGTGAAGAGGAAGGTAAGCAATTCCAATAGTGACCTCTGATTAAGTCTCATCTTATATCTAGTTCCTGTTAAAAGACTTACAACACCTGGCACTACTTCCTTCAACTATAAATAGAGAGAAAGACAAAGGACTCTTCTCTCCCAGAAAAAATAGCTAGAGGACAGGCAGAAATGGCCTGGAAAAAAATCTTTTGGGTTTAGGACACAAGGGGAAGGCTGAACACCGACCAGAACAGAGAGGAGCAAAGAAAAAGAATTGCAAAAGCAAAACTGTGAGTTAAAAGCCGCAGGTGCCTGCAATCTGCCCCACCCTATAGACACTTTTGAATTCTCAGGCTTAGGGGGCCAGGGACTACAGACAGAAGGGGCTCCAGGTACCCATCTGCCCAGGAAACAGGAGAGAGAAGAACACAGACTAAGGCTGACTCAGCTCTTGACCCACCAATTTGGTCCATTGTGTCCCACGAGCCCTTCCATGGTGGGTGGGGTCATGCCACTGTTTTTGGGAGGTAGCAAAGGGCTAACGAGATCCAACCCTCTCAATCTCCCTCTCTACTGACCAGGACTGGTTGTTGAGGACACAGAGGGGAGTGGAATTATTTCCTACCTGGGAAAAGGGAGGGGGCTGCCTGCAAATGTTGGAGAACAGCCACTGAGGAAGTTTGAACTAAGAGGCTATTAGCTTCTAGATAGGATCTTTACCACATTAAACAGGTCCATGCTGCAGCGAACACACTCCGACCAGGCACTGAACTGAAAAGGCTGTCAAAGAGTGCCATCCGCCAGTGGACCAAGGAAGTGCATGTGAGGAAATTAAACATAAATAAGCAAGAAGTGGATGTAGCTCAAGGGGTTGAGTGCCTGCTTCCCATGTACCAGGTCCCGGGTTCAATCCACAGTACCTCTTAAAAACAAAGAAACAAAAAAACCAACTCTCATTGGGGAACAGATGTAGCTCAGGGGTTGTGCACCTGCTTCCCACGTACAAGGTCCTGGGTTCAATACCAGGTACCTGATTTTTAAAAAAAGTAAATAAGCAAGAGAGCCTTTTTCTGGCATTTACAGCCTCCCTCCCCAAGGCCCTTGGAAGCAGGTCTGCAACCCATTACTGGGTCCAAGGTACAAATCTGAACGAATAATAGGAACAATCCTAAAATCCAAAACAGGTTGAACAAAGAATCAAAGAACAGCAGTAACACATAGCCTCCCACCACTAAATCCCTATGAAAGAGAGAGAAATTGAGCATCTAAGTAATCTCACCATCCTAATCAGATATCTAGAAATCAGCAAAAAAGTACGAGCCATACTTAAAAAATGGAAGAAATGGCCCAAGAAAGCAATATATAAAAGCCCCAGAAGAGACACAGGATTTCAGACAACTAATCAACGAGATGCACACAAATTTCCAAAATTAAATTAAGGAGTTCAACGACAATATGGCTACAGAGATAAAGGTCATCAAGAAGACACAGAGTAAGCACAAAGAAGAATTTGAAAACCTGAATACAAAAGTAACAGAGCTTACGGGACAGGAAGGCATGGTAGGTGAGATTAAAAAAACACATTAGAGGCATACAACAGCAGACTAAAACTGACAGAAGAAAGAATAAGTGATACCGAAGACAGAACAGCTGAAATTGAAGAGAAAAAGAGCAGAGAGAGAAAAGAATGGGAAAAAATTGAGTAAGGACTCAAGGAGTTGAATAATAATACAAAATGCAACAAAATACATGACATGGGAGTTCCAGAAGGAGAAGAGAAGGGAAAAGGGGCAGAAAGAGTATTTGAGGAAATAATAGCTGAAAATTACCCAACTCTCACAAAAGAAATTAACTTAAATGTCCAAGAAGTGCAGTATACCCCAATCAGGATATATCTGAATAGATGTATTTCAAGACACACACTACTCAGAATATCAAATGTAAAAGATAAAGAGAAAATCCTGAGAGCAGCAAAGGAGAAGCAAACCATCACATACAATGGACACCCAGTAAGACATAGTACGGATTTCTCAACAGAAACCATGAAGGTGAGAAGACAGTGGTATGAAACAATTAGATACTGAAAGAGAAATACTGCCAGCCAAGAATTCTTGATCCAGCAAAACTGTTCTTCAAATATGAAGGTGAGTGTAAACTATCCACAAACAAACAGAAACTTGGAGTTTGAAAAAAGAATCCACCTTTGCAAGAAGTATTAGCCTTACAGCCCTAAAGAAAAAGAGAGGAGAGGATTGGAGGAGAGTGTAGAAGGCACAAAGAAGAGAAAAGATAACCAAAAGAGTAAAAAGACAGATGAAAATGAGATATGACATATGAAAACCAAAGAATAAAGTGGTGGAAGTAAATAATGAATTTACAGTAATATCACTGAATGTGACTGGATTAAACTCCTCAATCAAAAGATACAGGCTGACAGAAGGGATAAAACAAAAAAAACATGAGCCAACCATATGCTGCCTACAAGAGACTAACATTAGACCCAGGGATTCAAACCAGCTGAAAGTGAAAGGTTGGAAAAGATACCCCACGCAAACAGTAACCAAAAAAGAACAGGGATAGCTATACAAATATGGAACAAAACAGACTTAATTGCAAAAAAGTTATAATAGATAGAAAAGGCCATTATATATTAATAAAAGGGAAAACTCACCAGGAAAAAAATAACAGTCATAAATACCAATGACCCTAACCAGGATGCCCCAAAACATGTAAGGCGAACTCTGTCAAAACTGAAGGGAGAAATAGACATCTCTACAATAATCATTGGAGACTTCAACACACCACTCACATCATTAGATAGAACAACTAGAAAGAAGATCAACAAGGACACAGAGAACTTGAACAATATGATAAATGAGTGAGACCTAACAGACATATACAGAACACTGCATCCAAACTCAGAGGGTTATACATTCTTCTCAAGTGCCCATGCATCTTTCTTGAGGATAGACCACATGTTAGGTCACAAGACAGGTCTCAATAAATATAAAAAGACTGAAATTATATAAAGCACCTTTCTCAGATCATAATAGAATAAAATTGGAAATCAACAGAGACAAGAAAGGGGAAAATTCGCAAATATGTGGAGGCTAAACAAGACACTCCTAAATAATCAGTGGGGCAAAGCAGAAATTGCAAGGGAAATCAGTAAATATACTGAGACAAATGAAAACAAGAACACAACTTTTCAAAACTAAGGGGTTACAGCGAAGGCAGTCTTGAGAGGGAAACTTATAGCCCTAAATGCCCATATTAAAAAAGAAGAGCTAAAATCAAAGATCTAACTGAACTGGAGAAACTAGAAAAAGTACAGCAAACGAATCCCAAAACAAGAGGAAGGAAAGAAATAAAGATTAAAACAGAACTAAATAAAACTGAGAACAAAAAAAAAACAATTGAGAAAATAAAAAAAAACCAAATGCTGCTTCCTTCAGAAGCTCAATAAAATTGACAAACCCCTAGCTAGACTAACAAAGAGAGAGAGAGAAGATGCAAATAAATAAAATCAGAAATGAAAGGAACAAAGTTACACTGACCTCACAGAAATAAAAAAGATCATAAGAGGATATAATGAGAAACTGTATGCCAACAAACCAGACACCCTAGATGAAATGAATAAATTCCTAAAAATGCACAAACTACACTGATGCTACAAGAAATATAAGAACTCAACAAATCAATCACATTTAAAGAGATTGAATCAGTCATCAAAAATCTCCCAACATAGAAAAGTCCAGGACCAGACAGATTCACAGGTGAATTCTACAAAGCATTTTGAAAGGAATTAACACAAATCTTGTTTAAAATCTTACAAAAAATTGAAGAGGAGGGAAAATTACCCAATGCATAATGCTAAAACCAGGTAAAGGCACTACAAGAAAATTACAAGCCAATCTCTCTAATGAACAGAGATGCAAAATTTGCACAAAATACTTGCAGATAGAATCCAACAGCATATCAAAAGACTTATATATACATCACAACCAAGTGGGATTTATTCCTGGTATACAAGGCTGGTTCAACTTAAGAAAATCAATTAACGTAATACAACAAATTAACAAACTGAAGGGAAAAAAAAACAGACGATCATCTCAATCAATGCAGAAAAGGCATTCGACAAAATCCAGAATCCTTTCTTGATAAAAACACTTTGAAAGACAGGAAGAGAAGGAAAATTCCTCAATATAACAAAAGGCATATATAAAAATCCCACAACCAACATCATACTCAACGGGGAAAGGTTGAAAGCTTTCCCTCTAACATCAGGAACAAGACAACGATGCCCACTGTCATCACTGTTATTCAACATTGTGCTAGAAGTTCTAGCTACAGCAATTAGACAAGAAAAAAATCAATAAATAAAAGGCATCCAAACAGGAAAAGAGGAAGTAAACTCTCACTATTTGCAGATAACATGATCCTATATTTAGAAAACTCTAAAATGTCTATGACAAAGTTACTTGAGCTAATAAACGAGTTCAGCAAACTGGCAGGATACAAGGACAACATATAAAAATCAGTAATGTTTCTGTACACTAGTATTGAACTATCTGAGGAGGAAATCAAAGGGAAAATTCCATTTACATTAGCAAGAAAAAGACTCAAATACCTAGGAATCAATTTAACCAAAGAAGTACAGAACCTATATGCAGAAAACTACAAAACGCTGCAAAAAGAAATCAATAAAGACCTAAACAAATAGAAAGACCTTCTGTGTTCATGGATTGGAAGACTAAATATCATGAAGATGTCAATCCTACCCAAACTGATTTATAGATTCAATGCAATACCAATCAAACTTCCAACAGCCTACGTTACAGAAATAGAAAAGACAAACACCAAATTCATTTGGAAGGAAAGTGCACCCAAATACCCAAAAGCATTGTGAAAAAGAAGGGAGACACGGGAGGAATTTTACTGCCTGACCTTGAAACACCATACAAAGCTAGAGTGGTCAAAACAGCATGTTGGCATAAAGATAGACACATCAATCAGTGGAATAAAATTGAGAGACCAGAAATAAACCATCACCTCTACGGCCCACTGGTTTTTGACAAACCTACCAAAGCCATGTTAACAGGACAAAACAGTCTCTTCAACAAATGGCACTGGGAGAACTGGATATCCATAATCAAAAGAATTAAAGAGGACCCCGACCACCCTCCCTATACAAGAATCAACTCAAAACGGATCAAAGACCTAAATATAAAAGCCAGGACCATAAAACTACTAGAAGAAAATGTAGGAAAACATCTTGAAGACCTTATGGTGGGTGGTGGATTCTTGGACCTTACACCCAAAGCACGTGCAACAAAAGAATAAATAAAGGGGATCTCCTCAAAATTGAATATTTTTGCACCTCACAGGACTTTGTCAAAAGGGTGAAAAGGCAGCCGATTCAACAGGAGAAAATATTTGGAAATCACTTCTCTGATAAGGATTTAATATCCATGATATATAAAGAGATACTACAACTCAACAATAAAAAGACAAACAACCCAATAAAAAATGGGCAAAAGACTTGAAGAGACCTTTGTCCAAAGAAGAAATACAAATGGTGAAAAAACACATAAAAAAATGCTCAACATCACTAGCAATTAGGGAAATGCAAATCAGTGCTACAATGAGATATCATTTCACCCCTATTAGAATGGCCACTATTAAAAAAAACAGAGAACTACAAGTGTTGGAGAGGATGTGGAGAGATAGGAACACTTCTTCACTGTTGGTGGGAATGCAGAATGGTACAGCCACTGTGGAGGACTGTTTGGCAGTTCCAAAGGAAGTTGAATATAGATTTGCCACATGACCTGGCAATACCACTACTGGGTTTATACCCAGAAGAACTGAGAGCAGTGACACGAACAGACACCTGCACACCCATGTTCACAGTGGCATTATTCACAATTGCCAAAAGTTGGAAACACCCATATGTCCATCAACCGATGAATGAGTAAACAAACTGTGGTATATATACACGATTGAGTATTATGCAGCTGTAAGAAGAAATGAAGTTGTGAAGCATATGACAACATGGATGAACCTGGAGGACATTATGTTGAGTGAAGCAAGCCAGACACAAAAGGACAAATAACTGTATGATTGTGCTACTATGAACTAAATATATTGTGTAAACTCGTGGAGTTACTAACTTGAATATGGGTCACCAGAAAATAGAAAGAGAGTTAAGAAAGCTGAGGGTTAACTTGTGCCAAACTGTACATTTCTTTGGAATGAACAGAAAAGGTGAAAGCCCAACAAAATGTTTGTAACTAGCAGTAATATTGTGTGGGTATGAAAGTGGTTGAAAGGGAAAGTCTAACATCACATATACTATTAAATGAGAGTTAAAAAGTGTAACATGGTACCTTAAGCATAGTAAAACCACATGTGAAATAGGAATATGGGCAAAATTGCACACATAAGATCATTTTTCTTTGAAACTGAACAAGATGTTACTACAAGATGTTAATATCAGACCAAAAAAAACCATTATGCTAAATCAAAGAAACCAGATACAAAGTACTACATGTTGTATGATTCCATTTATATAAAATGTGAATATTAATCAGTTTATAAAGATGAAATTAGATTAGTGGTTATGTAGGTATGGGGAAGGACTGCTTAAGGAGTGTGGAGTTTTTATTTTTGGAGTAATGAAATTGTTCTAAAATTTTCTGTGGTGATGAATGCACAACATTGTGATTATAGTGAAAGTATATATACGACTATATACTTTGGATAGATGGTATAATATGTGAATATATCTCAATAAAACTCCCTGATAAATAAAAAAATAATTGTGCAAGAATAGCCAGAAATAGCAGCTATGTACAGCAGGGGAAGCATAAGACAGATTGAAAGGTGAAGAATTTTCCTGTCTGGTTGTCTGGTTTTTGTTTATTATTATTATTATCATCAAAATAATGAAAATTCTCTAATAACGATTGAAGTTATGAATGCACAACTATGTGATTATACCAAATACCATTGACTGTACTCTTTGGATGAATTGTATGCTTTATAAAATATGTATCAACCAAAGCTGATTTGTATAAAAAAAATACAAGGGAAGCAAATGTGGCTCAAGTAGTTGGGCAGCCACATACCACATGGGAGGTCCAGGGTTCGCTTCCCAGTGCCTCCTAAAGAAAACAAGCAAGACAGCGAGCTGACGCCATGGGCTGGCGCAGCGAGCTGACGCAACGAGATGACACAATGAAGAGACGCAATGAGGAAACACAATGAGAGACACCACAAGCAGGAATCAGAAGTGGCTCAAGCAACTGGGCACCTCCTTCCCACATGGGTGGTAATGAGTTCGATTCCCGGTGCCTCCTAAAAAAAAGAAGACAAGCACACAACGAACAGACACACAGAGCAGCCAGCGGGCGCAAACAATGAGGGGGGTAGAAATAATTAAATAAAATAAATCTTAAAAAAAAAAAAAAAAATACAATGCCCAAATTCACTTTCTTTTCCTACAAGAATCTCCCAAACAGAATCAGAGCCTGTTTTGCCTTACTATCCTTTGCTCCTAATCTAATCTGTCTCACTGGGGCAGCTTCCTAATCAGTATGAACCAATCCTCCAGAACGATGAACACTATCATATTCCAACTACAGTGTCCTAGTTTTACTTACCTGATTTTGATACCTTAATGCTAACCCATTCTGGCGCTATCCAGGTACTACCCAACCAGCTTCACCAGGAATAACCATTCAATTAGTTCTACCAATTCCTATCCTGTTAGTTTCATTCTGCTACACACAAAAACCTGACAGATGTACAGCACAGTTCCAGAACTCTAGCACTGCCCTTTCCAAAGCCCTATCCTGGATACAGTCTGCTTTCATAACTGTGATCTCTTGTGTGTTCCCTGCCTTGCCTCAGCTATCCCAATTCTTGTTCCCTGCCTTGCCCTGAAATCAGTTACATAACGATATTTAAAACTGGTATTTTCTTTTTCTTCCTCATTCACTCATCAAATACTGATTAAAAGCTTACCTGGTCTAGGTATTGCTAGATCCTACATGGGCAAGAAAATAGATGTTTTAAATACAGTACCTGTTCTCAGGATGTTTACAATATACAAAGAGGAAAAAAAAAGATCTATGTTAATAACTACTCTATCTAAAGCCATAAGGAAGCAAAGGCATGAAAATGTTAAAATATCACAGAGAAATCATTCCAACTTTATGACTCTGATCTGGAAAAATACTGAAGAGGTGATATTAGAATTTGGCCCTTAAAGAACTTAGGAGATTATCACTGACAAAGACCTAGGGAGAAAAAGATTGCCTAGGGTGAAAAAATTAACAGCATAAGCAAAAACACATATAGAAGAAAATACCATGGTAGGTACATGGTTATCACATCAGGAAGATAATTTGATTGATGGAAGAATGCAAAAAGATAATTAAAGAAAGTTTCTCTATGTCAAAAACTCATGGAAACAACTATTCCAAGGAAGAAAACACCGCAGGTTCAAGAGACACAGCTTCCCAGGTAGTCCCAGAAATGAATGATCCTACTCACAAAGCAGGAGGATTCCCCAGATGGAAGAGTCTCCCTTTTTCCATTCTCAGAGGGTTTTAAACCCTCCTGACAAACCATTCTCAGCCTCTCCCCCAACCAGTTACTAGTAACAGGTTTAAAAAGAGAACTCCAACACCTTCCTCAGTGTTTACACAAAGAGTAAATTCCCAGGAGCCAAAGGCCCAGGCTCCATAGAGTCGAAAATCCACCCCTAGTAGCAAGCTGGCAAAAAGAACCATGACAGGTAAAGCTATAAATATAGGTTAGAATAATTCTTGAACATTTTTGAACATATAATGCTAATTTATGAAAACAAATCTAAAAGTATATGAAGATAAATAACAAATATGAAAGCAAGGACTTAGGTCCTATTGCCTTTAAGTTTAGATGTCAAGTACCTGGTGGTACCTTTCGGAGTCTTAAGCAACACACATCAAGAGCAAACACAGAAAAGACTATTTCAGGGCCATACATATGCTATCCACGACAACTAGGTCCAATTAACTCTCCACGCTTCTTTATTTTCCTGGTTACTATCCGTGGTTTGAAGATTCTAAATCAAAATTTCAGTTTCAACTCAGATTAAGCTTTGGCATCTCTGATTCAAACTGCATGTTTGAACCTCAGCTTTACCCTGAAGCTCACACTTACTACCTGGACTGAATAAGACTCTTACCTGTTCTTTTTCCAGTGCAAGGCCTACCAATGCCCACACTTTCAATATGTCTATGTCCCTAATGTCCTGAGAAGGATATTATATATGCTGTGAAATGGAATTAAGGTACTGGCAATGGAAACAGAAAAAACAAAAGATATTTTAAAGGCAGAATAAAAGAATAGTTTATCTACTAATCCTTCTCTATATTCTCTCCTTTCCTTTCTAGTTAATATGCTTTCTTTCACTTCTTATCCACTTCCTATTTCTTCTTTCCTTCCTTTCTTCTCCTATCTCCCTGAGCCCTTAAAATAACTACAATATTAAAGTTAAAAATAATTTTTCTCCCACTGGGAAAAAAACCTTTCATATATTTTCTTAATATAAAAGTCAATTCACTGAAAATTCCATACATTTCTAAGGAAATTATATTAAGTTGCTTTTCAAATATAGATCTCAAATTATTGTTTTCCTTTGGTCTTACTTTTGAAAATAAAAGATATTCTATTCTTAACAACTTACTAGATCACGGCCCTATTGTAGACAAGATAAAGGCATCCTATAGTAAAGGGAAGCAAACAGTTTTACAGGACAGTTAGAAAGAAGAAAATACAAAGTATCAGAAGATCAGCAATAAAGAAACCTCAGATACTGCTCCTAACTGAATACATGATCACTGTTTTCTAATCTGTAAAATGAATGGATTTTGGACTAGATTTCCAAAGTCCCCTCTAGTTTGAAATTCTATAAATGTTCCTGGAGAAAAGGAACAGCTATGTTTCCAGGTAAATGGCTGAAATTCAGCTGTTTTAAACCTTTAGTGTCCTCAACTATAAATGCAGATGAAATTTCTACCCCTCAGGGCTTATCATAAGCATTAAATTAGATAACAAACAATGTTATGTAAACTATATAGAGTATAAAATAAATTTTTATATCTATACATTAAAATATATATCTAGAAGAATTCTAATACTGGTAGAGTAGCACCTTGTAAAAGACTAACCTTCTATTTATAAAATTATAAACTCTATACAAAATATTTTTTTTAGAAAACTATTTGAAGGCAGTGGAAGCACCAAAAGCAGGCAATAACTAGAGGGAAATAGACCCTTGACAGAAGAGAACTTCACTAGGTGAGATTGGCATTTATATGGCTTTTTGCCTGAGAGCTCCCTCATTCCTTGAGATTGGGGTGCAGGGCTAGAACTCAAACAGAAAGCCACAGTCTTCATGATGACATAAGGAGTCAGAGGATGGAGTTTACAGCTGCTAGAAAGGTTGAAAAGTGAGGGAGAGGGAAGCAGGTGTGGCTCAATCGATAGAGCTCCTGTTTACCATATAGGAGGCCCCGGGTTCGCTTCCCGGGGCCTCGTTGTGAGGACAGGCCGGCCAGCACGGCGCGGTGGGCTGATGCAGCAAGACCTCACAGCAGGAAGCGGGTGTGGCTCAATCGACAGAGCCCCCGTTTACCATGTGGGAAGCCCCGGGTTCACTTCCCGTGGCCTCCTTGTGAGTGCAGGCTGGCCCGCGCGGCGCAGTGGGCTGATGCAGCAAGACCTCACAGCAAGGGGGAGATAAGCAGACACAGAAAAAACACACAGCGAATGGACACAGCAGACACAAGCAGCAAGGGGAGGATAAACAAATAAATAAATAAATCTTTAAAAAAAAAAAAGAAAGAAAAGTAAGGGAGATATCCAACAAGAGAGAGAAAGAGGGGGAGCCCAAATGCTTAGTTAACTCCTGAACCACATGTGCATAGGGGAGATTCCAGTAAGTACAGCAGAAAGGAAAGGAAAAAAAAAAGATTTCAGCTGCTTCCCACAACAGAAGAAACAAAGTTTCAAGTTTGAACAGAACCAAAGTTAAGTTCCAGCTAGACCAAAAACTAACACTCTTCAGTAGAGGACAACAGGAGCGGATATACCTCAGCGGTTGACTGCCTGCTTCGCATATATGAAGTTTCTGGTTCAATACTGGTACCGCCTTAAAAAAAAAAAAAAAAAAGAAGAGGACAACAATATAGCATCCCAAT
>JAQZBX010033189.1:0-25498 GCA_029593785.1 Cabassous unicinctus | reverse complement strand
GGTTGCTGCATCAGCCCACGACACCGCGCGAGCCGGCCTGCCCTCACAAGGAGGCGCCGGGAAGCGAACCCGGGGCCTCTCATATGGTAAACGGGTGTGCTATCCATTGCGCCACAGCCGCTTCCTGCCGTGAGGTTGCTGCATCAGCCCACCGCACAGCTCAGGCCGGCGTGCCCTCACAAGGAGGCCTCGGGGCGCGAACCCGGGCCTCCCATATGGTAAACGGGGGCTCTATCCACTGAGCCACACCCGCTTTTAGTATAAGCCTTTAAATTTGAATCTGTCCATGTAAAATATTTGGACCTTGGGGTCGATATAATCTTTCTTTACATATGTACCTAGTTTTTCAACTCAATATGTTTTTGTCAGTCAATCATACTTCTGGAAAATATTTCGCATATTTTCAAAACATTTTTGAATAAATATATAAAGTTGTAGTCCTAAAAAGTAAAAATGATATCATATGGAGGTGACTATGCATTTGTTTCAGTACCTTAACAGGTGCCTTTACCTTTAAAAGAACTTCAAGAGAATGGATATCTTGGGTATGTGGACAAGATAAGAATATAGCACTGGGATTTTTGCTAAAGTTGAAAACCAAGAAGCATTGGTTCTATCATTGAGAAAAAAAAAAGATTTTAAAAACCTAGCTCTCAAAAGAGAATATGGTTGAGGTGCCATTCTTCTCTCCTTATACCTAGAAATGAAAAATTATATGTCATATTCTATTGTTGTTGTTTTTTTTTAGTGATGAAGAATAAGGTTTCACTACCAACAGTGAGCAGTGAGTAGAAATAAATAATTTGAGATTTTCCTTGTGGAAGACCAGTTATTGCTTACATCATGTGATAAATTTTACCATATATTAAGATAGCATACTTAACTTCTCAAGTTATAAACATTATTTTCTCATTCCAAAAGCTCAGTGAACATTTTGATGGTAAGTGAATATATAATCCATTTCTTATATCAGAATGTAATACCATGAAAGCTATGAAGGCTGTATTTTTATTTAAAATTCCTCAATAAAAACATGTGGCATTAAAAAATTTATACTTATTAAACATTTGCTTCCATCCTTCATCTGGTAAAATAGACACACTAGGCTCATCATGGCTGAGTAACAATTATTCAATATACAAGAACATAATACATGAATATCATGAGCTTCATGCAATCTCAAACCAGTAATCTTAGTAAAATCAGAAAGGTGTTCTCATTCCTCCAATATCTGAAATGTACACTGATATTTTCAAAATTTCAGTAATTGAGGACAATATTTTGTTTTCTTTTAAAATAATTTATTCCAGCTTTGATCATCAGCATTGTTGTTCCTTGGGAAAATAAATCACTGACCAATTTTATTTTCCAGTACCTCTCTTACAAATGTTGAAAGATAAATGGCTGAAATATCCAGAACATTTAAACTTGTTAAATACTTATTTTCCATTTGTTCACTACATTAACATGTTGTAGCCAGGCCTCTAGTTTAATTAAACTATGTGTCCCAGGTTAGAAATATTGCCCCACTCAAGCTGCTAGAAACTGGAAATTTAAGGTTTATATTTGGCAGAGCAGGAAGCACAAAATCCTCTTGTGAAATGGTGGAAAGGTAAAATGCAGCATAATATGACATATCTGTTTCTATAGTCATTTGTTTCCCCGTGTTTGCTTGAAGTTTCAGTAGCTCTCAATCTTATCAGGAGATATTTCTCAATATTGATGTATTAAAAATTTTTGACCATGCTCCAAAAACATACCTGCAATATGCCCATATCTCCTATAGAGAAGAAAATAAAAACTTAAGTCTTGGATGTGAGAATGGATGAAGTGAGACAATTTTTAAAGAGCTAAATATTAAATTTAGCTGTCATAATATTTCCATCCTCCTTGTAAGTAACCTCAATTCTGACTTTAAATATTGCATTAACCACTGACATTCAGGCCAAAAATAAAAATGTGTTGTGCTCATACATGCCCATTTCCTTTTGGCAATTTTTTTAAAAAATATTTTAATGTTCCTGAATACAAGAAGGTTGTGCTCCACTGCCCCAATTAATGACCATGTAGTAGGCATGAAAAAAATTACTGACAAAGGTAAAGACAGTTTAATGTTTTGTAAAATGGTTTTATCTTAGACACTTCAGTAGTTGCTTTCACATGACTAGAACTAAATCTTCATTGAAAATTAGGTGTTCAATCCAGTATAACTTAGCCTAAGTATACAATGCCATACTATCTGTAAATTTGTTGTACCAATTAAGACTCAAATCAGCAATGTTTTATATTGTTCTTTGCTCAACTTCCTTATCAATACTGATAAATTACATTGTTAGGTATTTAAGTATTTAAATGTTTCTCATATGTTGTTTCCTTCTATATATATTTATATATTTGAATATATAATTTTTATGTTTATTAAGTTTCAGTGTACCTTGATGTAAAAGTGGAATTTTTTTTCTGTGAAATTCTATATACATTGTATGTGACAGATACTTTAACTAATTTGTACTTAGAATTTATTGTTCTTTTATCCTTTGAGGAAGAGAAATTCTTACCCTAGTGTAATCAATCTTATCCATTTTATCTTTCTTTGTAAAAGGAATCTTTATCTACCATAATATCTTGAAAGTATTCTCCTTTATTAGTCTCTTAAATAATTGCAGTGTTGACTTTCTTATTAGTTTAAATCTGTAAAATGTTTTAGTTTGTTTGAATCTGTATAGTGTTGAGTGTGCAGGTTGAGGGGATAAGGGTGAATTTTAATTTTATCCAATATGTGTGCCCAATTGTCCAAGTATATTTACTGAAATGTACATATTATAGTCATGCATTAATTGTGCCTGGAAGAGCAGGTCTGAAGCTGTGTATTTTATTCTGTTTCATGAGACCCATTTTTTTTTGTTTTACTGCAACAATAACACATGTATTTAAAAAATTTTAATTGAATTTGACATCAATTTTATTAGGGAAAAATGGTGACTGAATTTACTAGTTGTTATGAGGATTCTAGTGTTCCAATTCATTATTGCCAAACTTGGCCACTTGAGGTTCTTTGGACAATGAAATGAAAGAAGAAGAAAGAGCTAACATATCTGCATGTCTTTACAATACCTTTCAATTCTGCCATGAGGAACAGATGCATCCCTTATAATAACTGCTCCAAAGCTTGGGCATAGAATGGAGCAAAGCCATAGCCAACACAAGGGACATTTGTCATTAGTGGAAAATAATCTTTGTTCCTCTCAGCACCAAGACTTAAAATGTATTGGTAATTGTAGCCTGATCTGGTTGTAGTTGACTGACACAATAGCAAAGGATTTCCCAAAGCAGTTGTTCCAACCTATACACACACACCAGCAACCTACCAACACTTCCATCCTCCACAACCTCAACTATTATTGGTGCGTATGCATTTATTTTCTGATCTATTGAATTTGCAGTAGTATTTCATGTGGTATAATTTTTAATTCCTTCTTGACTATGGAACTGAACATACTCTGATTTTAAAAATGAGTTTTTATTCTTTCTTTTCTTTAAAACCCTGTCTTGTCTTTATAAATCACATATATTTTCAGAAGGTTTATGATGTGGACTTCTGTGCGCCTAGAGAAAGAAATTCATTTTAAGGAAAATTCAATATTTCTGCTTCCTGTATTTCCATTGTTTGTTCTTTTTTCCTGTTCTACTTCCACATTCTCCTCTAATCATTTTAAAAAATTCTTTCCATAATTAAATTCTTAATATATTTTCCATATTATTTTTAATATTGTTTCCACATTTTATTATTTATTCTACTTGTTTGACATTATGCGTATGTTGCAGGATAAAAATATAATTTTAATTTTTCCCAACATGTAAACACTTTGTTCTTGGTAACATTTACTTAAATATACATGTATCCTTGATGCAATATCATGCTGTATCTGTCTCTTTTTTTTAAGTATTTCTATGTAGCTTCTATTCTATTGTTTTATTTACTTGTATGATTTTAACCCATGCCATAATATTTACTTACTATTATTTTATAACATAAATTGCTGTATAGTAAGGGAATGCTTCTAATTTGTCCCCCTAAGAAGTGTTGTGCTGCTTTGGTTACACATGAGTTTTAGGGCCTATTTGCCAATTTATATGGAAGAAAATCTGTTGGGATTTTTATTCAAGTTTCATTATATATATGCACACACACACACAGAAACATATATTTTCATACTGAGTTTCCCAATCAATAAATATTGTCTAATTCTCCCTTAATTTAATAATTAAATATATCTCAATAAAACTTTTAAATTTATCCATGAAGGCTAGTATACCTCTACTACATAACTCTATATAATTTTATCAATCTCTGTCTATCTATCCATCTATCTATCAATCTATCTGATGTACCAATTATCTCTCTATCCATATAATTAAATGCTTTTAACTATTGTTTCCTTTTAAATTACTTCTATTCTGTTAGTAATTTTTAGGTGTTTTATATTTCTTAATCTTACCATTTTGTATTTAATTCCTATAAGCCCTGTTATTTTTTTTTTGCAGGCCTTAAACTTTTTAAAAATTTTTTTAAAAGAAGCTATAGATACATAAGCAACAGATACATAAGAAATATAGGTGGATACCCATTTACTCTAGCCCTTGCCCTCCCACAATTTTCCCATTAACATCTTTCATTATTGTGGTACATTTGTTACAGTTGATGAACACATATGGAAACATTGCTACTATTCTGAAGTCACAAAAATATCCCATATTACACCTATTCTTCCCTCTTCCTCTTCTCAGAAACTCTGGTGACCACTGCTTTTATATAAATACTACAAATTCATCCACTGCTATAATAATAATGGCTACTTTAGTCCATGGTTGCATTCCACCCTTATCTTTGTCCTTTCCTCAATCTTGAGTATTTTAGAATGGTGATAACCTCTCTTTTTTGGATTGAGAAGGGGCTTAGATCCCATGAGGCAGATGGATGAAACTTTCTTGCTTGGAGTTGTAGATGTTCTTTGTTTTTTGGGATGGGTGTTGTACATCATCATCCTTCTGAAAGTTGTCCTGGGTGTTTCCAATGAACAAGAGAGTATGTCTCAATCATCATATGAACAGACTGAAGATTTAAGTCTCTGGGACATATGTTTAACAAGGATAGGGCTAATTATACATTCAAATGAATGGGACATAAGAGCCATGTTTAGGAAAATTATAAATGAGTCTAACTCTAATATATTGGGAAACATATATTCCAAAGCAAGTCCCACTGACAGTGTGCCAAATTCCTGAAATTGTCTGCAGTGACTATGTTGTATAGATGTCACTAAACTCCTCAGGATAAACCCCATGTGAGGCACTGTTTACTGGGACAGTCAATGAGATATTGAAAAGATATGCATAAGCCTAACCTCAGGAATGATCTTCTGCCTCATTTTGAAAATTCTTAGCCATAAAAACTCATTTGTATTTAATATTTCCATCTTTAGGTCAAGTTCTTTTTCTAAATGCATAATTGGTTGTTACTTGGTAATAATCCCTTGGTACCAGGAAGGCTCATGCTTGGGAGTCATGTTCCACATAGAGGGGGAGGAAGGAAGTGAGTTTATATGCTGAGTTTGTCTTACAGAGAGGCCACATTTGAGCAACAAGGAGACTTTCAGGAGGTAACTTTTAGGCAATATATAATACTAGGCTAAGTTTCAATTTCACAAGAAGAAAGCTCATAAGAAAAAGCATCAATGTCAAGGATCTGGCATATTGCTTTTTCCACTTTCACTAAGCACTGCCTTGTACTCTAGAGATTCTTGCTGCTCTATTAAAGAAGGTATCAGAACTTCCCAGAATTGAAATTAAATATTCTTTTGGTGATTTTGTGGGTGTCCAAACACTGAAACAACACCGCATGAGCACATGAACATATATTCCATAAAAGCATACCTTGGTTTCAACCTACCCCACACATCCCACATCACTGACACCCCTCACCAGTAATCCTCCACTGCCACAGTTGTGTCTTTTCTGAAATCCAAATCCTTCCCCAAAACAAAACCAAAAGTAAATAAGAATAATAAAAATTAAAATAATAAAAAATAAAATGCAAAAAATAAAAAATAAAACATTTTATTAATTGTGTCTTTCATCACCTTATGTTATGTTATCTTCTAAGCACAGTGACTATTTTTTCTGTGTGTTCCCCCAGTGTTTTACTTTTTTTTTCCTTTGGTTAATTTTTTAAAAAGTTTTAGGTTACAAAAAAGTCACATAAAAAAATATGGGTGGGGGGACTAGGCCGTGGGAAGATGGAATTGGATTAGGCTGTTAAACCTGAGATCTCTCACAAAAACAATGGAGAAAGAGCCAAAAGCTGCCCAAGAGACTTGCTTTGGTGATCAGCACACCAGGACAGTGCTTCACAACTCCCAAGATGGTGAGAGACAGAGAGACAAAGAAGCTGAAACAACAAACTGTGAGTTACTAAGCCTCCTGGCCATTGGGAAGGGATCCCTTCCCCTACCACAAAGATATTAAGTGCAATGTAAAACTTCTGGCTCATTGAATCTGATTGAAAAGAAAGCTGATGTCTTCCTCCCTGGCAGCTGTTACAAGGGAGAAAGGAGGGTGAGTAGGTTGGCTTTTCTTAAGTAAATTTGGCCAGTGGAGCCCATTTTGAATTTCAACTCCAGCCAAATGAAAACAAAGGAAAATTTAAAGAGCTACACATCTGTGGAAATGTGCACCAAAGAGCGCCATCTCCTGGTCCTTCTGGAAACTGCATGGACAAAAACTGTTTTTAGGGCTTTCTTTACCCCATCCCTGGGAGAAAATTTGCACCCTATCAGTGAGTTCCTGCCATGATTTTGAAAACTTAAACTGGGCAACTTTAAAGACTTAGGATAAGTTGTCCCAAATATCAAAGAAGAGCTGTGAAAAAATAACATTAAGCAAGAGTAATTGGCCATCAGAGTAAATTCACCAAATTATTCAGATGCCTAGACATCAGCAAAAAATTACAAGCCATACAAGGAAACAAGAAGAGATGGCCCAGCCAAAGAAACTAACCAAGGATCCTGAAGAGATACAGGATTCAAGACAATTAATAATTAATTATAATCACACAACTCTCCTAAATCAATTTGAAGAATTGAAAGAAAATATGATTAAAGATATAAAGGATATTAAGAATGCACTAGGTGAGTATAAAGAACAATTTAAAAGTTTGCAAAGAAAAGTAACAGACCTTTTGGGAATGAAAGACATGATGGATGAGATTAAAATACATTACAGACACACAAGGGCAGATTTAATTGTTCAAAGACAGAATTAGTAATTTTGAAGAGGGGACATATGAACTGGAAAAGATAAGAGAACAGAAAGAGAATAGAATGGAAAAATGAAACAGTGTCTCAGGAATTGAATAACAACATGAAACCTAAAATCATATGCATTATCAGTGTTTCAGAAAGAGAAGAAAATGGAAAAGGGGCAGAAAGAATATTTGAGGAAATAATGATTGAAAACTTTCCTACCATAATGAAAAACATCAATATTAATATCCAAGGAGGACAATGCACCCCAAACAGAATAAATCCAAAGAGACCTACCCAGAGAAATCTACTATTTAGAATGACAAATATCAAAAATAAAGAAAGTATAGGGGGTTCCCCAACAGCTTACAACTCCACTTTCTCACACTTTCCCCTACTAATAACATCTTACATGAGTATGGTACATTTGTTTTAATTGATCAACAAATATTGAAGCATTGCCACTAACCATGGACACTGGTTTACATTATGGATTATATTTTGCACCAAACACTTTTGCAGGTTTTGGAAACATTTACAATGGTCTTTATCCATCATTGCAAGATCATGCAGAACAGTTCAAATGCCCTTAAAAATGACCTATGTTTCATCCATTGTATTCTTTCTTGCCTCTCCACTTGGAACCTATGGTAACCACTGCATTTCAATTTTTGAAGAGTAAGGTTTATAGTTCCATGCATTACTATTGAAGATTTGATATATTTGTCAGTTTTCCTTTATTAGGCACTGCCTATGTAATTGACAGATTCTTACTCCTCTAATTGAGTCCAGGAGGACTCCCCACAATGGGAACTTAATAATTTGTTGTTTATTCTGTGGGTCTCCTTTCACTGAGATACTGCACTATGACAGAATGAACACTTTCATATTCTATAGAATCATGCCCCAGATGCACCCTATCTCTCATATCATCCCAAACCTGATGCCCTGCACCAGTATCCCCTATCATATTTGCCAAAAAAGCATTTCCACCATTGTCATTTTAACTATAGGTGTACAGATTCACAGAGTTCACCTGTCCATTTCTCCAGCCCTCCTCCCAGTTCCATGGGTTGTCCAACTCAAACCCCCATTCTATTTATCCTCACATTCCAGCACCTTCAATCTACCTCACATACCTGCATCAACATCACCCCACCCACTGCCCAACCAAACTTTTCCATTTTAGCATATATTTTGCCCATATTGAGCATTGTCTCACTATGCTCTTTTCTCTTTCTGTCTCCTGATAACCTGTTTTCCATGTATTTTGGGGCATCATGGTTAGGGGTGTAAATGTTTATGATTGTTCTTCCATCTTGATAGATTACTCCACTTATTAGTATATAGTGTCTTTCTTTGTCTCTTATAATAGTTTTTCATTTAAAGTCTATATTATCTGATATTTGTATAGCTACACCTGTTCTGTTTGGCTACTGTTTGCATGTAAAATAGTTTTCACATGCAACCTCATGCAACCTCACTTGCAGCCTCCCTTGCAACTTCACTTGCAACCTCCCTGCATCTGAAAGTCAAAGGTGAGTTTCTCTTAGACATTATATTGATGGAGCATCTGTCCTTATCCATTCTGCCAATTTGTGCCTTTTGATTGTACATTTTAATACAATAACATTCAATGTTATTACTGTCACTGCAATACTTACATTCATCATTTTTTCTTTAGGTTTATATATGTCATATACTTTTTTATTTTTCTTTTTATCTATTTAGTTATTCTTACTATACTCTCCCCTTTTACACTCTCCTCCAACCCTCTCTTACTTGTTTTTTTTTCCCTTTCAACTTGCAGAACACCCTCTAGTATTTCTTGAAAGGAAGGTTCTTGTTGACAAACTCCCTTAATGTCTATTTAATTGTGAATATTTTTAACTCTCCCCCACTTTTGAATAATAGCTTTGCTGGATACAGACTTCTTGGCTGTCAGATTTTTCTTTTAGCATGTAAACTATGCCATACCATTGTCTTCTCACCTCCATGGATTCATATGAGAAATTAGCAATTAATCTTATTGAACTTCCTTTGTACGTGATGGATCTCCTTTATTTTCCTGCTTTAAATATTCTTTATTTGACTTGAGGGTTTGATAATTTGATAAGTATATGTGTAGGGGTAATAAACCTTTAGTATTGATACTGCTTGTAGTGTGTTGTGCTTCCTGGACATATAAATCTATATCCCTCAAAAGAATTGTGAAATTTTTAGTCAATATTTCCTCCAACATTCCTTCTTCCCCCTTGTCCTTGCTGATTTTTTTAATCTTTTCATCTATCTGTTCTACTATCTCTCTGATTTCAGATGTACTATCCTTGACATCCCTAATTCTTTCTTCTGCCTGTTCAAATCTGTTATGTGCTTCCACTGTATTTGGTAAAATTTCTTTCATTGTGCCATTCATCACCATCAGATCTGTTATCTTTTTATGTATGTTTACAATTTCCTCAGTATGTTTGTACAGTGTCTTCTTAATAACCTTTATCTCTTCCTTCACTTCATTAAGTAGGTACATGATATTTGTTTAGAGATCCTTGATTAGTTGTTCTATGTTTTAACTCTTCTCTTGTTTTTTTTTTTTTTTTTTAATGTGTTCATTATATTGGGCTTAGTATTACTGTTTCTTAGTATGGCTTGCCATTTTATGTTCATGTCTAGGCATCTGTTCATCTTGTTTGGCGTATTCAGGTTGTTAGCGTTTCTTTCTACTCTAGGGTTATATTCTATTTTGGTTTGTGTTAAGGTTTCTCTTTGACACTTGGGTCCACTCATTCTATATTCTTGTAGTTTTCTGTATCCCCTTGAAAAAATATTAAGACCATAGAAAAGGAAAGAGAGAAGGGAAAAAGAGTAGTCAAAATAACAAAAATGATTTAAAAAGATCAATAAAAGATTAATAATAAAAAAAAATTAAAAAGGAACCACGCCATAATGTGTTATAGCAGAGGAAGGAGACCCACAAAATAAATAAGAAAATATTAAACTCACATCCTGGGAGACCTATGTTCCCAATTAGAGGGATAAGAATCCCTCCAGAACATGAACAGTGCCAAATGAAAGAAAACAGACCAATATATCAAACCCTAAATATATTGCAAGCAACTATGAATCTTATTTTTCAAAAACAGAAACTTAGTGATTACCATAGGTTCCAAAATGAGAGAGAGGGAAAAATAGAATAGATGGAATGTAGGGCATTTTTCATGCATTAAAATTGTTCGACATGATCTTGCAATAGCAGACAGAGGCCACTTCAAATATTGTCAAAATCCATAACAATGTACAATCCAAAATATAAAACATAATGTAAACAATTGCCCATGGTTAGTAGAAATGCTTCAATATTTGTACATCAATTACAAAAAGAGTGCCATCTGCATGTAAAATATTATTGATAAGGAAGAGAAGAAAAGGGGGAGGGCACTGGGTATAAGGGAATCACCTGTATTTTCCATGTGAGTTTCCTGTATCCTAAAGCTTCTTTGAAGAAAAAATGAAAAAAAATAAAACAATGGGGGAATATAGGAAGAAAATATCATTGTACATGTAAGACAACAGACTTTCAGTGATAGAAGACAGAATGTTTAATTTTAAAAAGAAATTTATTATTTCAAATTATTTTATTTTGGTATTTTATTTGTTATTTTTAAAATTATTATTTCATTTTCTTATTAATTTTATTCAGTTATTTTGTTTGCTTCATTTTTGGAGAGGTTTGGGATCACAGAAGGATCACAACAGTGGTGGGGGAGGATCACTGGTGTGGGATGTCAGTGATGTGGGAATACACGAGAAAGGGTTCACCTGGGACATGTCTCTAAAACATATGAATATGTTCAAATGTTCATGGGACCTGGTCTTGATGGGTAGAGATTCACACAATAACCAAAATGACATTGGATTCCCATACTGGGGAGTTCTGCTATAATCTCTATTAGTACTGCAAAAAAATCCCTGAATTTAAGGCAACAGTGAAGGAAGACAAATCATTATGCCAGGCCCTTGATATTGATGATTGTACTTATGATCCTTTTTTTGTGAAATTGAAACTTAGGCTTGTATTATATACTGCCTAGGAGTTACCACTTGAAAGCCTCCTTGTTGCTCAAATGTGGTCTCTTTCTAAGTCAAACTCAGCTTATAAACACACTACCTTCTCCTTGGAGTGAGACATGACTCCTGGGGATGAAACTCCCTAGAACTGAGACATTATTAGGAAGCACCAACTAGCAATGCAACTGGAAAAAGACCTTGAACAAAAGGGTAAAATGGTAAATACAAATGATTTCTTATGGTTAAGAAACTTCAAAGTGAATCAGGAGGTCATTCCAGAGGTTATACTTCTGCAAGTCTCAGAAGTATCTCATTAACTGCCACAGTAAACAGTACCTCAAATAATGGGACTCCTGAGGACTCTAGAAATATCCAGAAATTATAAGAATGCCATACAGCTTGGGGATTTGGCAGCCTGTCAATGGGCCTTATTTTGTAATTTATGCTCCCCATTATAACAGAGTTAGACTCATTTATATGTACTCTACACATGGCTCTTCTTCCCTTTTATATGAATCATTATTAGAACTATACTTGATTAATATATGTCCCAGAGACCTAAATCTTTGGTCCTTCCATGTGCCAGTGAAGCCCTGAATTTCAGCAGACTTGCAACACCTACTCCCCATTTCATTGGAATTACTGAGGACCACTAACAAAGAGATGATGATGGACATCATCTATCCCAAAGAACAGAGAATGTCTAAACTGCAAGCAAGATAGTTCCATCCAAATACTCTATGAGATCTAAACCCCTCTCAATTAGAAGCTTGGGCATCACCATCCCAAAATCTGCAAGATTTAGGAATGAACAAAGGACTAAAGTTGGCTTAATATTATTCTACTATAGACTTATTCTAGCAATGGAAGAACTCATCATTGATGTAAAGGCAGTGGCAACCAGAGGTTCTGAGGGAAGGAGGGAAAATAGGTGTAATATGGGGGCATTTTTGGGACACTGGATTTGTCTTGCATGACATTGCAGTGATGGATACAAACTATTGCATATTTTTTCATAAGTTACAAAACTGTGCAGAACAACATGTAAAGTATAATGTAAATTGTAGGCCATGGTTAGTAGCAATTCTTCAATATGGGTTCATCAATTGTAACAAGTGTACCACACTATTGAAGGATGTTGTTAATGTGGGAAAGCGTAGAAGTGGGAGATAGAGGGGCATATGTGAATCCCTTATATTTTTTATGTAGCATTTATGTAATCTAAACTTCTTTAAAAATAAAAATAATTACTTATAAAAAAAGAATAAGGTTGCAGGAAAGCATGGGGATTCCAGAAGTTGGAAGAGGTGTTAGGAGAGTTGAGGACCTTCATTACTTTTAAATTCTGGCACCCCAGGTAATATCTGGATGAAGAAGATGCTCATACATACACTTGGAGTAACACAAAATAAAAATAACTGTATTCAGAGTTAGAAAAGTTGATTTACCCTCACTGTAAAAAAAAAAACAACCTTCATTTAAAAATAAAGAACCATAGAGACCAGAAAAAAAAAAATAATAATAAGACTGAAAAATCATAAAAAGTACAAAGAAAAATAATTAAAAATATGAAATAAAAAATGTAAGAAGAAAAAAATAGAATAAAATAAAACATCAGAAAGATGAGAAGAAAAGAAAAAAATAAAGAAAAAAAAACATGAAGACCAAATTGACTTCCTTCTCTCCAGTTCTGTTTGGTGCTTATGTCTGTCTACCCCCTCACTGACCTAGTTCCTGTCTTTCCCAGGGTGGTTGGGTGTGATAGCCCTCCTGATCAGATCCCCTAAGCCTCTCCCTGGGCCAGCTGGCTGGGGTGTTTTTTGAGATTCAAAGTAGGCTCAACTGGTCTCAGTCACTGAAGAGAAGCCACCCTCAGCCCTCTGCCAGACCCCTCTTCCATCCAGAGATGAAAATGTTCTTTCTCCACTCAGTTGGCAGTAGTGAGCCAGGGGTTTTACTGAGTCTATTTTGATTGAAGGTGGCATATAGGTACATTCCCAGTCACAGGGGAAAGTAAGTCACAGCTTTCATTTGGCCTTTTTATCTCTCTTTTCCTCCCCTCCTGGATGATGCACGGCACTCTCATGATCTGAAGTTCACAAAATCATCTCCCTTGGATACGTTTTTGCCCTTTCCCCATTGTTTTTGTCAGAGTTGAGCCCTGCTTAGCTACTCTGAAGCCATCTCCCCAGAAGCTCTATCAAATTTTTCTTTATGTTCACACACTATCAACTTAATATTCTTTATCTCTCTAGTTGTGTTTTCTTTCTTCTCCTTAAATTGATTAAGGAGGTTTAATTGAACATCATTTATTAGTTGTTTTAAATCTTAAGTCTCATTTAGATTCCCATATTGTTTCTTTGAGTGACCATATCTTCTTGTTTCTTAATGGGTTGGTATGTTTTATTGATAGTTAGGCATCTCTTTATGTTGATGATTTTGCTCCATTGATCAATTTCTTTCTCTTGCCTCATGGTTTTATTTTCACAGCTCTTTGATTTTCAGTTTAATTTTCCCAAAACTTTAATATTGTTCTCTTTAAGAAAAAAAAATGTAGCAGGGAGCTGCTAATAGTGCCTGAACAGTTCTACCATGCCTGGGAAAGAATTGAGAGAGACCAATCTGTCTTCCTTCACTTTCAAGGCTGTCCAGTAAATGGTGTTCCTCTGCAAACCCTTCCACATAAATGAACCATTCCATTTCTACTATTTTGATCTAATGAATTATGGTAGTTACATTTGCCAAAGGAAAGCACAGTTAGACATCTACCACAACCTCCTCTTTCTGGGGAGGAATCTGTCCTTTCTTTCTATTTGCCACTGTAAACAGCCTCAGTAAAACCTGCAGCTCTCCATCTCTGCACCCTAAATTCTCCCTGAACAATACATGTGACACTTTTCCGGACTGCAGGGCACCTCAAATAGCCTCTCTCAGACTATTTCTCTGCATTCTTCCTTATTTTGCAAGAGAGCTCTGCCCTGCCTGAGATACTCCAATGCCATCTTGTATCCTAAATGACCTGTTTGATATTTCGTTTTGATGTTTTAAATCCAATTACATTCTCAAATTAATAGCATTTCCATAATATCTGCAAAGATTTTTTGAACTTCCACAACAAAAATTTTATCTATGGCAAATGGCAATGCATTTACTTCTTTTCAAATTATGCATTCATTTTTCTTTTCTTCCAACTCTGTGTTGGATAATAAAGGTAGTGAAAATGGACTTTTTTGTCTGGTTCCCTAGAAAAATGTTTTCAGCCCATATATATTAATTTCTACAATGTTTGAATTAAGAGAATTTATTTTTTAGAATTACTTTTTCTCATAGTAATTACTTTTTGTGTCAACATTTGGAAAACTTTTCATCAAGAATGAGTATTTTGGGGCTTCTGGGAAGATTGTGCTAGAGTAGGTAGGCAAGGCTCAACCCTCTCACAGAAACAATGGAATAAGGGCAAAAGCTGTCTGAGGAAACTGCTTTGGGGATATTCACATAAGAAGAGTGCTGTGCCTCCTACAGGAAGGTGAGGGACAGAAATTTAAAGAGGCAAAAATGAAAGCCATGAGTTGTTAACCCCATGGCTGAGAAAAGCATCCACCCCACCCCCCAAATTAAAAGCAAACAGTCTGAATAAAATCAATGGTTCACTGCAGCCAATGGAGAAGGTAATGGATGTCTACCTCCCTGATAAGGGGGAGCGTGTGGCAGAGGGTGGAGACTGTTTCACTTCAGTGAATTTTGCTAGAAGACCCTGATTTGAATCTTGGCTTTGGTCATACCAGAATCCAAGGAACCCTGAGAGACACCTCCATGGAAAGATTAGGCAAGAGTGCTGTCTGCTGGTTAGCCAGGAAACTGCAATGAGTAAAACCACTTTTAGGAATCTCTCATGACAATCTCTTTGGATATGCACCCCATTAGTGATTCCCTGCCCCTCTTTTGATAAGCTGGGCAATTTTTAAGGCTTAGAATAAGTTGAACTAAAAGTCAAAGATGAGCCATGAAACAAACCCACTAGGCAAGAGAGAGAAATTAGCCATTAGAGTAAATTCAGCAACATATTCAGATTCCTAGACACTAGCAAAAATTTAAAAGCCATACTAAGATATAGGAAGAGATGACCTAGAAAAGGAATAAATAAAAAATCCTGACAAGACACAAAATTTAAGAAAATTAATCAATGATAATCACACAACTATCCTAAATCAATTAAAACAGTTGAAGGAAAATATGACTAAAGATATAAAATATGCTAAGAAGATAACGGATGATGATAAAGAAAATTTGAAAGCCTGAAAAGAAAGGTAACAGAGCTAAAGTGAAAGAAATACAAAATGGATGAGATTAAAAATAAATTAGTGGGGAACAGATGTAGCTCAAAAGGTTGAGTGCCTGCTACCCATTTATGAGTTCCCAGATTTAATACCTGGTACTTCCTAAAAACAAAACATACAGAAATTTGAACAAATTTTTAAAAATCAACTCTCATAGGAGAGTAGCTGTAGCTCAGATGTTGAGTACCTGCCCATGTATGAGGTCCTGGGTTCAATTCCTGGCACGTCCTAAAAATTAAAAATAAATAAATTTGAGGTGTATAAGGCCATCTTTGAATTGCTCTTACATGCAACTCATGTTGAATTGGAGGAGTTAGAAATTGAACTTGAAAAGAAAGGAGAACGGAAAGAGTAAAAATGGAGAGAATGGATCAGGGTCTCAGGGAGATGAATGACAATGCAAAGTGTAAAAACATACATGCTATTGATGACCCAGAATGAGAAGAAAATAGGAAAGGGGCAGAAAGAATATTTGAAGAAATTAAATGACTGAAAACTTCCCAACCCTTTTAAAAGACATAAATATCAATATCCAAGTAAGACAAGGCACAACAGACAAAATAAATCTGAATAGGCCTACTCTGAGACACCTGATATTCAGAATGACAAATACCAGACATAAAAAGAGCATGCTGAAAGCAGCAAGAGAAAACCAATGCATCACATACATGGGAACCTCAATAAAACTAAATGCTGATGTCACATCAGAAACCATGGAGACAAGAAGAAATTGGGATGTACTTAAATTATGGGAAAAAAAGGAAATTGTCAGCCAAGAATTCTTTACTGAAAAAACTGTCCCTCAAAAATGAGGGTGAGTTTAAAGTCTTCACAGACAAATAAATTTGAGAGAATATGTTACCAAATTATTTGATTTACAAGAGATATTAAAGGGAGTGTTATACCCTGAAAGGAAAACACAATGATGATAGACTTGGAGAAGAGTGTAGAAATGAAGATTATTAGTAACATAAAGGGTAAAAATACAGACATTAGTAATATTTTACAACAGAAAACCAAAGAAATATATAGATGCAGTAAATAATGCCTTTACAGTAATAACATTTGTTGTTAATGGATTGAATTCCCCAATCAAAAGACATGCACTGAAAGAGTGGATTAAAATTATGTACTATTTTTATAGTGTTTACAAGAACTTCACCTGAGATATAATGACACAATCAGGTTGAAAGTGAAATGTTGGAAAAAGATATTCCACTCAAATTGTAAATAAAAAATATCTGGAGTAGCAATATTAATATTGGACAAAAAAGATTTTAAATGCAAAACAGTTATAAGAGATAAAGAAGATCATTATATATCAATAAAATGAATAACGGACCGAGAAAAAACTGACTATAATAAATATTTATGGCCCTAACCTGGGTGCCCAAAGATATATGAAGCACAAACTGTTAGAACTCTAAGGGAGACATAGAAATCTCTATAGTGCATTCTAAGATTTAACTTTTAGTTCATTGTTTTTGTAGTGTAGTTCCATGGATTTAAAAAAAATACTCTGTTACCATATTCTAACTTTTCCCCTTTCATCACATTCAGATGTATATTTCAGTACTTATAATTACCTTCACAATATTCTACTACCATCACCACTATTCGTTACCAAATCTTTACAAAGAACTCAAAAGAAACTTTTTACAACTTAAACATTAATTCCTCATTCCCAAACTTCATCCATCATTATCCTGCATTCTAGATTCTAACCTTATGAGTTTGTATATTATTATTGGTTCATATGAGTGAGGTCATACAATATTATTTTCTGTCTCATTTATTTCACTCATCACAGTTCATTTATGTTGTCATCTGTATCAGAACTTTATTACTACTTATGGCTGAATTATATGCCACTGTGAGAGTATACAACATTCATCAGTTAATGTACACTTTAGTTCCTTCCACTATTTGGCAATTGTGAGGAATGATGTTATGAACATCGTGTGCAAATATCTGTTCAAGTCCTTGATTTCAAATATTTTGGGTATATACCAAGAAGTGGGATTGCCAAGTCATATGGTATTTGTTTCCAGTCTGTGAAAAAGGAATTTTTTCCATTAATTTAGGCCTTCTTTGATTTCTTTTAGCAATGTCTTGTAGGTTTCTCTATCCATGTCCTTTGTGTTCTTAGATTTATTCCTAGATATTTCATTCTTTAACTGCTATTGTAAAATGGATATTCTTACTTGATTTATCTTTCAGATTGTTTTTTGTTAGTATATAGAGATATAGAAAAATACTGACTTATTTTTTCATGTTCATCTTGTACCTCACCTCTTTCTGAATTCATTTGTTAGATCTGATATTTTTCTTGTGTATTTTACAATGTTTAC
Organism: Cabassous unicinctus; assembly: GCA_029593785.1. Taxonomy (NCBI): domain Eukaryota; kingdom Metazoa; phylum Chordata; class Mammalia; order Cingulata; family Chlamyphoridae; genus Cabassous; species Cabassous unicinctus. The sequence continues at coordinate 7,444 of JAQZBX010033189.1, read as the reverse complement.
TATGTATAGGATAATGAAATCTGCAAATAGTGAAAATTTTATTTCATTCTTTCCAATTTGGATGCCTTTTATTTCTTTCTCTTTTCTAATTGTTTTAATTAGAACTTCCAGTAAAATGTTGAATAATAGTTTTGACACTGGGCATCCTATTCTTGTTCTTGATCCTTGAGAGAAATCTATCAGTCTTTCACCATATAGTACAATGTTTGCTGAGAATTTTTTATAGATGCCCTTTACCATGTTGAAAATGTTTCTTTCTATTCCTAGGATTTTAACGGTTTTCTTCAAGAAGCAGTGCTTGATTTTGTCAACTGCTTTTCCTGGATCAACTAAGATGATTGTGTGTGTGTGTGTGTATCTTACATCAGAATTTCAAAATATGTAATGCACATACTGACAGATTTAAAGGGAGATATAGATGGTTCTACATTAATAGTAGGACATCTCAAGATAGATAAAAACATCTATACTCAACATTAATAATGAAATAGAAGATTGAAAGATATTCTAAACAAAATAGGTCTAGCAGACATATATCAAACAATTCATACAATAGCAACAAAATATGCATTATTCTCAAGTGTACATGTTCATTCTCCATAATAAAACATATATTAGTTGACAAAACAATGCTTAATAAATTAAAAGGTATTGAAATCATACAATGTATCTCCTACAAACACAACAGAATAAAGTAAATAATAGAGGGAAACCTGGAAAATCCAAAGATCTGTGGAAATAATACAAAGTACTATTTAGGAATATATGAGTAAGAAAAGATATCACAAGGGGAATTAGGAAATCATTTGTGTCAAAGGAAAATGAAAACACAACCTACCAAAGGTTATAATATGCAACAAAAACATTGTTGATAGGGAAATTTAAGCTCTAAATACTTACATTAAAGAAGAAAAAAATGATCTCAAGTTAGAATCCTTATGTCAACACTAGAGGACCTAGAAAATGAACAAACTAAACTGAAAGTATTCAGAAGAAAGTAAAAAGTAAAGATGAAAGCTGTGGTAGATGATATAGAGAACACACACACACACAAAAGCAACAGAGATAATCAACAAAATCAAAAGGTGATTCCTTGAAAAGATTAATAAAATCTACCAAGCTTTATCTAGACTGACAAAAAAAATGGACACATATAACTAAAATCAGAGATGAAGTGGAGTCATTACTACCGACCCCACAGAAATCAAAGAATTCTAAGAGGATACTATGAACAACTGCATGCCAACAACTTAATCTAGATGAAATTCCTAGAAAACAAACAAACAAACAAACAAAAAAGCCCCCACCCATAGTGACTTAAGAAGAATGAGAACATCTCATATAAGCAGTAACTAATAACAAGATTGAATCAGTAATCAAAACCTCCGACAAAAGATAACCCAGCACCAAATGGCTTAACAGTTGAATTTGATGTATATATACATTACATGCCATTACTTTTATGGAAGGTCTAGTGTTGACAATTTTCCATAGCTTGTATTTATCTGGGAATGCCTTAATCACTCCTTCTTTTTTGAAAGTCTTGCCATATATAAAATTCTTGGTTTGCAATTATTTTCTTTCAGCACTTTAAATATTTCTATTCCCTCTGTTCGTGCTTCCTTGGTTTCTCATGATAAATCAATAGTCTTATTGGAATTTCCTTGTACATAACTCGGTGCTTTTCTTTTAGAGTTTACAGAACTTTTTTTTTTCCTTTACCTTGGCATTGACCAGTTTGATAACTATGTGTCTGTGCTTGTTACTCTTTGAGTTTATACAGTTTGGGATTTTCTGGGCTTCTTGAATGAGGATATTCATAACTATCATTAAATCTGGGAAATCTTCTGTCATTATTTATTTGAAACCCTTATGCCTCTTTCTTTCTTTCTTCTCCTTCTGAGACTCCCATAATGCATAAATTGCTATGCCTGGTGGTGTCCCACAGGTCTCTTAGGCCATGTTCATTCTTCTAATTGTTTTATTTTTCTGTTCCTCAGCCTTAATGATTTCAGTTGTTTCATATTTGAGTCACTGATTCTTTCTCTACCACATTAAATATGCTTTTGAAACCATCTAAGGAATTTTTTATTTCCATTATTAAGTTCATTAATTCCATTATTTCTCTGGAGAAAGTTTTACAATCATTGTTTTGCTAATATGTGTTAGGACTCTCTCCATGTTTTCCTTTACCTCAATGAGCATATTGAGGATCAATTTTTTAAATCTCTGACCGGTAAGTCCAAAGTCTGGTCTTCATTGATGGTTTCTGGCTTTTTCTCTTCTTCCTTTGACAGGACCATAATTTCCTGTTTCTTTGTGTGTCTTTTAACCTTTTGTTAAACATGGCATATTTTAATATTTTAATTTGTTAACTTTGGGAGTTTTTCCCTGCATGCTCCCTTAATTTGTATCTAATTAGTGATATGACAGAGAATTTCTCTAATGCCAGGAGCTATTCAAAACTAACAAACCAAAGCAAAAAGCACCTGTCACTCTCTTTGAAAATTTGTTCTGCTTTGGCTCATGGTCTCCTTAAAAGCTTAGCCTTTTTATCAAGCTGATAGTGGCTATGTATGGCATGGATGGATGGAGAGATTGAAAGGTAGCTGCTAAGGGGTGGAGGGTTTTTCTTTCTGGAGTAATGAAAATGCTCTAATATTGACTGTTGTGATGGATGCACAACTCTGTGATTATACCAAAACCTACTGAATGTACACTTTGGATGGATATCATGGCATGTGAAGAAATCTCAATAAAATTACAAACAAAAGCCATCTTCCCACCCTGCCTAATCATGGAGGGGCAGAATAAAGAGGGAGTATATCAAGAAGTGCACCTGGAGGCAGGAGACATTGATTTGTTCTAGCCTCACCACAGATTTTCTGTATGATCCAGGCCATCAGTGGTCTTTTTGTAAGCCTCAGATTACCCCTCATTCAGTGGTGCAGTTGACAGAGATTTCTGTTGGTAAAGAGGCTTGAGGAGCAGCCAGAATACATATTGAGCCATTAACACCCAAAGCCTTTCTCCTTCTTTATTTATAGGCAGTAGACATCCAGGGAGAAGACTAACAGTGTCCTTTCTCAGTGGTGCTCTGTCCAGTAACTGAATGCAGGTAGTCATTTTTCCCAGATCATTTCAAGTTTATTGTTTCTCATGCTATCATTGCTCTCTACAAGCAGCTTCTCTGCCTTCAGGGCAAACTATGAGAGGATAAGTCTGAACGATGCTCCTGGCTCAATCTCTCAGATATTCACCAGATAGATTGGGACTGGCTTACATGCACCCCTCCATGCACACAGAAGTCACACAGCTTCTTCTGTAGCAGGACCAAAGACTCAAAATGGGAGTGCAGGCTCACTCCAATCTGTGATGTGCAGGGGGTAGGGAAGGGCCAGCAAAGGCACCAGGAGCTTCTTTTATGTCTCTTTAAGCTGTATTTTCTTTTTTTATTATTTTAAAATTTTTATTGAAGTCTGTCATTCATATATGAACTTACATAAGCAATAAGTGTATAGTAAAAGTTGTCAGCTTACAAAATAAATATGCATACATACAGTACCTCCATACCTCACCCCACCTCCAATATCTTGCATTGTTGTTGAATATTTGTTATAGATAATGAAAGAGCATCATCAAAATATTACTGCTAACTATAGTCCATATCTTACATTTGGTGTACTTTTCCCCAAACACAAATAATTATTAACACCCTGTTTAAGTATTATATATTTCCTATAGATTATGTGAGAACATTCTCATAGTTGTTCTGTTAAGCACAGTCCATCACCCACTGGAGGATTCAAAATGTTATACAGCCCTAAGCCTTGTACAATCCATTGAAAGTGTATAGTCCGTGGATCTCATAAGCTGCATTTTCTTAATTCAGCATTTCTCTAGTTAATGTAGCCCTTTAACAGTTTTCTGAATCTTCAATATTTCTCTGCAGACTTTGCACCAGGGGCAGTGACCTGAAATGGCTGATTAAAGATAGAGATCTGGGATCATGCCATAAACCCTCAGTTTGGAGGACTAGCTGAGCCAAGAACCAGGTTTCTATTTTCCAGTGTTGCTGGCCATGACACTGGGGTAAGAGGGATGGTAGCTGTTGCAGGGAACATGAAGTTCACTGGTATTTATTGCAAATTAATACCCTCTTCTCCTACTCCTCTCTGGATGCTGCACAGTGTTCCCTAGACTCCAGAGTTTCAAAATGGTTGATTCATATAGTTCTTGCCAGTTCAATAGCTGTTTTGGTAAGGAGACTGATTCCCAGGACTTATCACTCATCCATCTTCTCACAATTTCTCTTGTTTTTTATTCTTATTACTGTATTAGTGTACAAGTAATATGAATATATTGTTGAAAAAGGTTTTGCAAAGACAATCAATTCTATAAGATCAACAAAGTCATAACAAGCCTGAACAAAAGCTAATATCAAAAAATTAAAAAAATAAAATTTAAGTGAAACAAATGAAAGATATGTGTGCATATATGTATGCATATGTATATATGCAGATATGTAACTTATATAAAAATTTCATTGGGAAAAATTCAATATTATAACAATTTGTATATATTTTCAGTGGTTAAAAGGAGAAGGGATTTTTTTAGAATAAGGAGGAGAAAGAGGAGGAGGAAAATATTCAAAACTTCACGCAATGGAAATGTATTTGTGAATTTGACAGCATTACAATGAATAATTTCTTTCTCTAAAGCCAACAAAAGAGTACAGTTTGATATCATTAAAATTTTAAAAATGCAACCATTAAGTCCTAGAAAGGAATTTCAAAGAGAAGCACAAAGTTTTTACTTTGCAAATAAATGTATTCTTCACTATTGCTGTTGAATGAATATAAAAGTTGTAACTACCTCTGCTTCATTCTGCCACAAATTAAAGATAAGAAAAATATATCTGGATGCACCAATCGTTGCTTATAATTTAGAGTTAAGGATTTATAGATATATTGCTTACTTACATTCATAAGTTGTTCAACTGCTTTGGAAAACCATTTGATATTTTATTAATCATCTAAAAATAGTTCAGGTTTCAGTAATGAAGGAATCTTAAATTGATGCCGACAGCACAAAGACAATTTTGTATAAAGTCATAAGTTGAAACCTGTAAATTTTGACAGTTTAACCTGCTATCACTGGAATTAACATTTGATATTTTATTAACCATCTAAAAATAGTTCAGGTTTCAGTAATGAAGGAATCTTAAATTGATGCCGACAGCAAAAAGACAATTTTGTATTAAGTCATAAGTTGAAGCCTGTCAATTTTGACAGTTTAACCTGTTATCACTGGAATTAAGACTCTGAGGTTCCTGTTCCGTAAGCTTGTATGTAGCTATTAGTATGACAAAACTTTCTTTGAATATCAGGAGATAAATGAAAAACAAAGATAAAAAGAAAGGAAAGGAAAGGAAAGGAAAGGAAAGGAAAGGAAAGGAAAGGAAAGGAAAGGAAAGGAAAGGAAAGGAAAGGAAAGGAAAGGAAAGGAAAGGAAAGGAAAAAAAAGGGGAGGAGAGAAGAGGAAAAAAAAGGGGAGGAGAGAAGAGGAAAAAAAAGGAGAGGAGAGAAGAGGAAAAAAAAGGGAAGGAGAGAAGAGGAAGGTAGGGGAGGTAAGGGGAAGGGAGGGAAAGGGAAGGGAAGGGAAAGGAAGGGAAGGGAAGGTAGGATCAAACACTTTTTTTGGGATTGCAATACTTCAGAACTTATACATACAGTAGATATAATAATAGCTTGAGGCCAAAGAATAGAAGCTACCCTGAAACTTTAAGTGCATGCATCTTGTCTTGGGCCTATGTGTATGTCTGTAAGAATTCCACTTTTAAAGGACTAAGAGGTCCCCTCTTCCCTATGATAGTTTCCTCACAGTTCTGGGCATAGCATTAAAGGTCCTAAAGCCAGCAGTCCCTTTCCCAAGGTAGGGAAAATTAACTGCTCTCCTACAGTGTTCTTAAGAAGCGCTCTTTGAAATGACTTCTAGATGCAGGAAAAGTTCTGCGATGGAAATTTCCTCAGGCCACCACCAGACAGATTGGGCCAGAAATATGCTTTCAGTATGTAAATGAGGGTTTCTGTGCTCCCTCCAGAACATTGCTCTGGGATCCACACTGGGAGTGCAGGTCAGTGTGTAGGTGTCAGTCAGTGTGCTGAGAGATACTAATAGTTTATAGACATGTTTGACTACCTTTGGCATGCACTCTGTTATTGCAGTAATTAAACACTTCCTGGAGATTTGAGAAAGGTGATTCTTTTAGCTTTTGCTTGTTTCTCAAAGCTTCTGTGGAGGAACATAGGCCTGAAGTGTCTCACTCCACTATCTTGATTGAGGCCAGGGTTATTATTTTTAGGACAATAAGCTCTTGCATTTCATGTACTACTTACTAATAAAGAGAAATATGTACTGACTAATAATGACCTTGGCATGTCCACTTGACCAGTTGCAGGAGTAATGCAAAGTAAAATGAACATTAGTGGACTAAAAATGAGGAAAGATGGCATCGGTTCAGGAGGGCACTCGCTGACTACCTCTCTGAGGATGGCTGATTGGGGACAGGGTCCCGCCCAGGGGTCTGTGCTCTGGGCGCATGGAGCGAGAAGCTTGGGACATCTATCTGGAGGCACCTTGATGGTTTTGATTGCTCGGTAGAGATTCATGAGTTTTAACCCTGCCCATGGAGGTTAACACAGATGTTTGAGCCCCAACCTTGGGGAAAGAGGCTGATTTGAGCTGTGACTCCTGAGGCAGCCCAGTGAGAGGGAGTGATCTCCAAGAGTGGGAGGATTCAGGTGGAGGGTTGAGAGGGCTTTCCTTTCTGTGGATTTTGCTGCCTGGAACCCCTTGTAGCCTTGGGGAGAAAAATATCTGGCTTGAAGCAGGAGCTGGCAGAGGGGAGTGGTGAATCTACTGAGAAGGATGACTTACCCAGCTGCCCAGGGATATGTCCCAAATCCCACTGGCAATCTGGTGAGCCAGAGTATTCTCTGAAAGTGGGAGGGTTCTGACAGAAGGTGGAGAGGGGTTTCATTTTTGTTGACTTGGCTACGTGGACCCCCTCATAGCTTTGGGGAGCAGCTAAGCTGACCTGAAAAAGCACCAGGCTGAGGGGAGAGGTGAATCTACTGAGGAAGCCTGATTTAACCAACAGCCTGGTGATACACAGGCTTGGCTCCAGAGGGGGCGGAGTCAGCCATTTTTATCATTCTGCACTGACTAGCATCAGAGCTTCTGCTCCCCTGGGGAGGCCAGGAAGTGTGAAGTGCTTGATTACTGTCCACGAGCCTAGTTAGGGACCCCTCAGTGAAGGGGTTGGCTTGGAAGAGGACATATTTTGGGTCCCTTATTTCACCAAAAAAAGAAAATAATAACTTTTAAAAATAAAAAAAGAATTTTTCTTCTTAATTTAGTTGAACAGTTAAAATGTGCCACA
>JAQZBX010033188.1:0-25509 GCA_029593785.1 Cabassous unicinctus | reverse complement strand
ATCAGTAAATATATTGAGACAAATGAAAATGAGAACACAAAGTATCAAAACTTATGGGATACAGCGAAGGCAGTCTTGAGAGGGAAATTTATAGCCCTAAATGCCTATATTAAAAAACAAGAAAGAGCTAAACTCAAAGATTTAACTGAACAACTAGAGAAACTAGAAAAAGAACAGCAAACCAATCCCAAAGCAAGCAAAAGGAAAGAAATAATAAAGATTAGAGCAGAAATAAATGAAAATGAGAACAGAAAAACAATAGAGAAAATCAACAAAACCAAAAGCTGATTCTTTGAGAAGATCAATAAAATCGACAAACCCCTCGCTAGACTAACAAAGAAAAAAAGAGAGAAAATGCAAATAAATACAATCAGAAATGAAAGAGGGGAAGTTACAAATGACCCCACAGAAATAAAAAGAATCGCAAGAGGATATTATGAGAAACTATATGCCAACAAACTAGACAACCTAGATGAAATGGACAAATTTCTAGAAATGTACAACCAACCTACACTGATGCTACAAGAAATACAAGAACTTAACAAACCAATCACATTTAAGGAGATTGAATCCATCATCAAAAATCTCCCTGCAAAGAAAAGTCCAGGACCAGATGGCTTCACAGGTGAATTCTATGAAGCATTTCAAAAAGAATTAACACCAATCCTGTTTAAACTCTTCCAAAAAATAGAAGAGGAGGGAAAATTACCCAACACATTTTATGAAGCCAACATCATCCTAATACCAAAGCCAGATAAAGATTCTACAAGAAAAGAAAATTACAGGCCAAGTCCTCTAATGAACATAGATGAAAAAATTCTCAACAAAATACTTGCAAATCGAATCCAACAGCATATCAAAAGACTTATACATCACAACCAAGTAGGATTTATTCCTGGTATGCAAGGCTAGTTCAACAAAAGAAAATCAATCAATGTAATACACCACATTAACAAATTGATGGAAAGAAAACAAATGATCATCTCAATTGATGCAGAAAAGGCATCCGACAAAATTCAGCATCATTTTTTGATAAAAACACTTCAAAAGATAGGAATAGAAGGAAAAGTCCTCAGTACGATAAAAGGCATATGTGAAAAACCGACAGCCACCATCATACTCAAAGGGGAAATGCTGAAAGCTTTCCCTCTAAGATCAGGAATAAGGCAAGGATGCCCACTGTCACCATTGTTATTCAATATTGTACTAGAAGTTCTAGCTAGGGCAATTAGACAAGAAAAAAAAAAAAATTAAAGGCTTCCAAATAGGAAAAGAGGAAGTAAAACTCTCACTATTTGCAGATGACATGATCCTGTACTTAGAAAATCCTGAAGTATCCATGACAAAGGTACTTGAGCCAATAAAACAGTTCAGCAAAGTGGCAGTATACAAGATCAACACACAAAAATCAGTAATGCTTTTGTTCACTAGTACTGAACAACCTGAGAAGGAAATCAGGGGTAAAATTCCATTTTCAGTAGCAACAAAAGACTCAAATACCTAGGAGTTAATTTAACCAAAGAAGTACAGAACCTATATGCAGAAATCTACAAAACAATGCTAAAAGAAATTTAAAAAGACTTAAACAAATGGAAAGACATTCCGTGTTCATGGACTGGAAGAATAAATATCATGAAGATGTCAATCTTACCCAAACTGATTTATAGAGTCAATGCAATACCAACCAAAATCCCAACAGCTTACTTTACAGAATTAGAGAAGGCAATTACCAAATTTATATGGAAGGGTAAGTGCACTCAAATAGCCAAAAGCATTCTAAAAAAGAAGAGCAACATAGGAGGAATTTCACTGCCTGACCTTGAAACATATTACAAAGCTACAGTGGTCAAAACAGCATGGTATAAAGCTAGACACATCGATCAGTGGAATAGAATTGAGAACCCAGAAATAAGCCCTTACCTATACAGTCAACTGGTTTTTGACAAACCTACCAAGTCCATGCTAACGGGAAAAAATAGTCTCTTCAACAAAAGATGTTGGGAGAACTGGATATCTATAACCAAAAGGATGAAAGAGGACTCCTATCTCACCTCCTATACAAGAATCAACTCAAAATGGATCAGAGATCTAAATATAAAAACCAGGACCATAAAACTACTAGAATAAAGTGTAGGGAAACATCTTCAAGACCTTGTAGTAGGTGGTGGTTTCTTGGACCTTATATCCAAAGCACGTGCAACAAAAGAAAAAATAGATAAATGGGACCTCCTCAAAATTCTACACTTTTGCACCTCACAGGACTTTGTCAAAAGGGTGAAAAGGCAGACATTCAATGCGAAAAAATATTTGGAAATCACATATCTGATAAGGGTTTAATATCCAGGATACATAAAGAGATGTTACAACTCAACAATGAAAAGACAAACGACCCTTAAAAAATGGGCAAAAGACTTGAATAGACATTTCTCCAAAGAAGAAATACAAATGGCAAAAAAACACATGAAGAAATGCTCAACATCACTCATGATTAGGGAAATGCAAATCAAAATTACAATGAGATATCATTTCACACCTATCAGATTGGCCAGTATGAAAAAGGCAGAGAACTACAAGTGTTAGATTGGATGTGGAGAGATAGGAACACTTATTCACTGTTGGTGGGAATACAGAATGGTACAGCCACTGTGGAGGACTGTTTGGCAGTTCCTAAAGAAGTTGAATATAGACTTGCCACGTGACCTGGGAATACCACTACTGGTTATATACCCAGAAGAACTGAGAGCAGTGACACAAAGAGACATCTGCACACTAATGTTCATAGCAACATTATTCACTATTGCCAAAAGTTGGAAACAACCCAGGTGTCCATCAACAGACAAATGGATAAACAAACTGTGGTCTGTTCACAGGATGAAATATTATGCAGCTGTAAGAAATGAAGTCATAAAGTGTAAGACAACGTGGATGAACCTGGAGGACATTATGTTGAGCGAAGCAAGCCAGACGCAAAAGGACAAATACTGTATGAATGCGTTACTATGAACCAAATATATTGTGTAACATATTGCTTGATTCAAAAAAAATTTTATATGTATCCAGAACATTTAATTGAGAAATGTATATATATATTCATCGGTGTTTATTTTTTAGTTTTTAATTGTTTATATTTTCAGTTACTAAATGTACAATATAAAGTAAAAAAAACAGAATGAGAAGTAAAACTAAGGAACTACTCAATAATTAAGATTGACATACATCCAAAAACAGCGGAATATATTGTGTGAAGGTAAATTAATTTTTGAACTCCTTAAAATACTTGAGAGTAGCATAACATTTTCTAATTATTAAAGAATTAATTCACAGTTAAAAATAGCAGTGAATATTAGACTAAAGCATCAAGCAGGCATTGTAGTTCAATGGCAGTTAAACTTGGCTTCATATCAGAATCAGTTGGAGATTTTGGAAAAAAAAAAAAAAACAACCAAAGAATTTCTTGTTTTTCTTTTATGAATTTGCATTTTATCTCCACAGCAAGTGGATGAGGGCATGAGTTCATCTGATCATAGGTAAGTGTATATTTACTGGAACTGTTTTATTTATCTGGAAAATAGCTATATTCACTTCTTAATTCAAATTAATTAAGAAAATGATTGATCTATGATAGGATATTTAAAAACAATGTGATGATATAATGAATAGAAAATAAAATTGCTTCAGTTAACATTAACATTTATTTGATTTGTAGTTATTTGCAAAAATCTACAATTCTTCTCTCCCTTCTTCACACTGATCTTTGAACTAATGCACAAAAATTAGACAATGATCATTTATTTTCTATGTCCATCTCTGCATATGTATACAGTTGTGAATCAGAATTCCCTTTTAATGACCCCTAGTGGTGTTTGCTGTAGATCACAAGCTCTGGGGAGCTAGGAAATGTTGTTCAGATCCATTTCTGACTCAAGCAGATGCTCACAACAGCTGTGCCCAGGAGTGCTGCCCAGATGCCAACCAAAAGTCCCACAGCTGTTTTCCCCTCAAAATACAAAGGAAGAAAGTGGTCCGAACACAAGGCAATAGTCTCAGTCCCCAAGTTGAAACTGTATGCATTCATAAAATATCGAGTAACAAGAATATCCCCACAACATGATATTAAGTGAATTGTGTCCTGTTAGGTTTTCCTCAGCATACAATGAGCATACATTAAGTTTGTAACTGAAAAGCCAGTTTTGTAAACATTTTTTCCCCATTTTCAGTGTTTGGATATAACACCCCTACTCTGTAATCTCAGAATAACTTTTCATCTAGATGAGGGGTTCTTAACCGTTTTTGTTTCATGGACCCCTTTGCCAGTCAGGTTAAAACCATGGACCCCTTACTAAGTCCACATTTTACTGTGTATTATTTAATAAATATATCACACCTGCACCAACATGTCCCTACAAGAATAATGTTTTTTTGAATTTCAATTCAAGCTCACACGCCCCTTGTTAAGAACCCCTGATCTAGATCCATTTAATACAATTTAAAATAAAAGAAAGAGCACTGAAATAAAATAAAAGAAAGAGCACTGAAATATATGTCTGAATATGACTAAAAGGGAAAATGTTAAATTGTATATATGGCAACAGAATTATTTTTTTAATCCATGGAACTACACTGTACAAACAGTGAACCCTAAGTTAAGCCATGAACTTTAATTAAGAATACAATTATAAAAATAAACTATTATCAATTGTAAGAACAGATGTTGCATACCAGTGCAAGGTGTTGGTGGTAGGCTGGTATATGGGAATGCTGTATTTTATTTATGATCTGTAAACCCACAACTTCTCTAATAAAGGGAAAGAAAATAATCTTTCTGGACAAGTAAGTATGCATATGCATGCACACACATGTCAACACAAGTATGCACACACATGCATGCTCCCACAGATGTGTATGCACAGACATGTTCACAAACACATACACATCCTTATTTTTACCTCCCTCCCACTCTAAGGCAATGTCCCCTTCTGCCCCTACCTCCCCATCTCATTACAGGGAACCCTCACTGCTGAGCAGATTAGGGAGAGGCAGTTGCTCTGGTCTCCCTTCCCTGCATAGAGCAGCTCTGTCCTCTACTCCTGCTACTCTCTGGGCCAAGGTGCTCTGTTGGGCCTTCACCAGGACCACAGAAGTTTATGCTGTGACTGGAGGCCAAATGGCAAAGCCACATGGGAGCCAAGAGGCATAAGCCAGAGATGGGGACAGAATTCAGGGAGGAGTCGCAAACAGGCTCAAGAGAGCCTGTCCTGTGAACTGCTCCAATCTCCCTGGAGGCCTCTTAGGCCCTGGAACAATAAGGGCCTGTTTGGGGTCTCCTCACCGTAAACTGGGCTGCTCTCATTCTCCCCAACCCAGCCGCCTAGACCACCTTGCCAGTTTTAGAATGGGAGGGGGTCTTAAATTCCTAACTGATTCTTTAAAATTATCATTGTAATATATACTTATTGTTGACTGAACAGAGGGGAGCCTCAGAGAGCCACTCACATCCTAATTCTTTGGGCCAAACCTGAAGCAGCTGGTTAGAGTCTCCATTTGTAGAGATCGGGGACTATGTCTAGATCCCTGGACACAATGCCACTGCAAAAAACCCACTCAGTAAGTGCCTGCAGTGTAATGATGCTAATCATGGGCGTATCTTAGCAGAAAATTTTCTGTTGGACTTTATGAAATAGCTTCTTCTAATGGTCACTGTCAGACTGATATATGGGGAATATTTTTTGGCCTGTTCATCTATTATGGAATATTAAATGGAATGAATGTACAGAAACTGACCAGCTATGGTAGAAATATGAATAGGGCCTTAGAAAGGAATGAAGTTCTGATACATGCAACAGCATGGATGAAACTTGGAAACATCATGTTGAGTGAAATAAGCCAGACACGAAAGGACAAATATGATCTCACTGATTTGAAATAATTAGAATAAGCAAACTCATAGAATCTAGAATATGCATTACTAGGGGATGGAGTGGGGAAAGGGAATAGGAAGTTAAGTGTTAAATTTTACAGATTTCCTATTTGGGTTGATTGTAAACTTTTAGTAATAGATGGTGGTGATGGTAGCACAACATTGTGAATGTAATTAAGAGCACCGAAATATTTATCTAAATATGGTTAAAACGGGAAATGTTAGGTTGTATGGATGTTAATAGAATAAAAATTTTTCAAAAGATCCATTGTACTGTGCTACACAGTACACTTAAATTAAACCATGGGTCAATAGTACAATTATAGAAATGTACCATTATCAATTGTAACAAATACTCCACACTTACGCAAGATGTTAAAAAATAGGGTAGTGTATGTGAATCCTATAATTTATTCATGATTGTTCTGTAAACCCATCACTTCTCTAAAATATACATATACATATATATATATATATATTCTCTAAATATATATATATATATAAATGAATAGAGAGGAGGATCACATAAATGGAGATAATTCCTGTCTATTTTATAAAGTTTCACACAGAAAAAGTCCATCAAGTAGATTGTATTAGGTTTTTGCCTCATAGCAAGTTACTGCAGACAAAATGGCATTAAACAATACCCACTTATTACCCAGCAGTTTCTATAGGTCAGAAGTGCAGTACAGCTTAGCTGGGTCCTCTGCTCAGGGTACTACCAGGCAGAAATCAAGGTGTCCCCAGGGCTGTTCTTTCCTGGAGGTTCTAGGGAAAGTCCACTTCTAAGCTCATTCAGGAGATTGGCAAAATGCTTTTCTTTCTCATGCTTCCCAATCTCCCTCCATGTTCAAGGTAGCAGTGGTAGCTTTAGTCCTTTTCATCCTTCCAATCTCTCTGACATTCCCTCTTTTTTAAATGTATTTTTTATTTATTTTTAAAAGATACTTAGATTACATAAAATGTTACATAAAAAAATATAAGGGATTCCCATATGCCCCACTCCCCACACCTCCCACTTTTCCCCACATTAACACCTTCTTTCATTAGTGTGGTACATTCTTTGCAATTGATGAATACATTTTGGGGCATTGCCCCTAAGCATGGATTATAGTTTACATTGTAGTTTATACTCTCTCCCAATCAATTCTGTAGGTTATGACAGGATATATAATGGCCTGAATCTGTCATTCAGTGTCATTCAGGACAATTCCAAGTCCTGAAAATGCCCCCATATTACATCTCTTTTTCCCTCTCCCTGCCTTCAGCACCTCCAGTGGCCACTGTCTCCACATCAGTAATATAATTTCTTCCATTGTTAGAATCACAATAAGTCTATAGTAGAATACCAGTAAGTCTACTCTAGTCCATATTTTATTCCCCAAATCCTGAGGCGACATCCTTTTCTTCCTCACTTCTCTGAATTTGCAGGCTCATGTGATTACACTGGGCCCCACCTCCTCTTTGGATTTTCAGAGCATTCAAAAATCCATCAGCCAGTAACAGTTTAACTGACAACTGCCACTTACCAACTGACTGTCCTGTGCCTCCTGCCTTCCAGTTCACAGCTGAGTGTCTATGACCTCTGTCTGTGGCTCCACGATGACCTGTATCCTCACTTTTGTTCTTGGCAATCTCCAAAGATCTTCTTGCTGACAAATCCAGGGCCACTGCTGGCCCAGCTCTTCTGACCTGGAGGCATCTAGGACGAACTGTCACCCCAACTGGCATCCTGACTCCCTTCTCCAAGGTATTTCCTCTCTTGTTGCCTTCCCTGGCCCCTGCTTCCAGTCTCCAAAATGTTTACGTACTCAAGCTTGAGTACACACCATATACTCTTCTCTCTCTTCTTCTCTTGAAGACATTGTGGGGTGCAGAGCAGGCCACTCCACCCACTTGTAAATGAGCCTGCTGACAGGACTTTCCAGTGTGGGCAGTGGGAGTCGTGGTGGTAAGGGTTTGGGGAGACATCTTTTTTCTGCATCCCATAACAGGCAGCCACATGAAACTTTTGCTTAGGCATTTTATGTCTTGCAGTAAACTCACTAAGCCTCAAACAGGCTTCCAGTAAATGAATGGCTTCAAGGTTCTGCAGATAAAAGGGAAATCACAATAATGATGCTTGTAGGATGCTTTGCAGACTTCAGAGCCTGTTTTTGAGCTCTTTACCCAAAGCAAGAGTTCTTCTTTACTGATATATTTGCACTTTTTTCCCTCCTAGCAGTGAGAAGTCCAAGGAGTTATCACCCTCTCTTTGGAGCCCAATTCTAAGCTCCCTCAACACTGTGCAGCCTTAGAGCTACTCGTCACTGCAGGTGAGCAGAGGGCCACTGTGATGTAAATACAGGAGTAGGTTGGTGGGCAGATGCGGGCTTATGGTCCTCCAAGTGCAAACTTAGAACAGTGCTTTCAATTCTTGACTTCCTGATTTTAAGCATTAACAGGTGGCCCAAGAATGGCTCAAACTCAACAATGTTTTATGGGGAAAAGAGGGAAAATGAGATGAAAGGCAAAACAGGGCACATAAGTGGGTGTCATGGATGGAGCCCAGGTCACAGATACTTCAGCGCAGTGTGCTGACATCTGCACTGGCTTTGGAATGCACCAAACATGAAGTGGTGGATGGAGAGTTACATGACAAGGACATACGACCACACACCCACCATTACAGAATCTAGGTGGTGGTGTACAGCTGTTGTCTGTATGATCTTTTCAATTTTTCTGCATTTGAAATATTTCATAATGAAATGGGAGAATAACTGTGGGTGGGAAACAGATGGGGCCTAAAGACTGTGTGTGTGTGCATGTGTGGCTGATGGTGTAAAGGCATGTGGTGAGACTGGGCAGTCCCACAGAGGGGAAAAAAGAGAGGTGCCCCGGGAGGACCCCAGCCAGGATGACCTTTAGGGTAGGAGACTGTGGGGAGAGGACAGAAGACAGAACTGCCTCAGGCTGGAGGGACCACAGGTGTCCCCAGATTTCCTAAGTGCTTCCATCTAGAGAGAACTGTATGGGCAGGTCTGGGCTGAATGTCTTGACCAACCATTCCCTTTAGGCACTGGGCCCAGATGTAGCTTCTTTGAACACAGAGCTTAATTCTTCTTAATCATGACATTATGTATCTATTTATTGTGTACCTCTTTAATTTCCCTTAGTCAAGTTTTACAATTTTTTCCTTTAGATCGTGTATGCCTTATTCTGATGGCATTTGTATTTTCTAGTTTGTGTCAATAGGATACAGAAATACACATGATTTTCTATATTATTCTTATATTCAGCTACCTTGTATTCTAATACTTTTCCTGTAGATTCTTTTGTGTTTTCTATTTAAATTGAGATATAATATGCAGGCAATTTTAGTTCTTCTTTCCCAAACCTGTTTTTATTTTTTTCTAATCTTTTCTGCCAATTTAAATTGAGTACAAGTATTACTGAACATGAACATAGTTGTTTTTTTGAGATACCGGGGCCTGGGATTGAACCCGGCAGGACCTCGTATGTCGGAAGCCGATGCTCAACCATTGAGCCACTGAGTTGGTTTTTTGTTTGTTTGCTTGTTTTCTTTGTTTTTTAGGAGGCACTGGGAACTGAACCATGGACCTCTCATGTGGGAAGCAGGCACACAACTGCTTGAGCCACATCTGCTCCCCTCTATTTTTGTTCCTGGTTTTAAAGAGAATATGTTCAATGCTTTAAGATGATGTTTCTATAGGCATTATTTTTGCAGAGTCTAGCCATCACCCCAGTGTTTGGAGAGCATTGACCCTATGCCATGGGGATTACGTAGTGTCTGGCCATCACCAGAATTCTTGGAGTGTGGAGCCTTCACTCCAGAGTTGGGGAGAACATGGGAAAGGGTGGGGCTGTGCACCTCTTGGAAAGGGTGGGACTTCTACTCCTTCAGGCCCAGGGAACAAATCATGCCACAGATGACCCTCAGGCCTTGAAATCTAATGGAGAATTCCATGCAATTTTTCACATTTGTTTGGGACTTATGACCCCTGTTTTCCTTACAGTTTCTCCCTATGGGAATGGGAATGTTTATCCTATGCCTGTCCTTCCATGTTATATTGGAAACAGATGACTTATTCTCTAGGTTTCACAGGTCCACAGACAGGGAAATTGTGCCCAGGACAGACCACACCTATATACAATTTTGATGAGACTTTGTCCTTAACATTGTTACTGAAACAACTTAAGGCTTTGGGATATTATGATGGAATGAATGCATCTTTTGTATAGAAAGAACATGTCTTTTTGGGGCCCAGAAGGTGGAGTGTGGTGGTTTAAAGCCAAATGTACCCCAGAAAAACATGTTTTTTAATCTAATGCATTCTGTGGATATAAACCCATTGTACTTAGGACTTTTGGATGAGACTACTTCAGTTAAGATGTGACCCACCTCATTCAAGAGAGGTCTTGATTCTATTACTTGAGTCCTTTATAAGAGAATGAAATTCAGACAAAGAGAGAAAACCCTGGAAGCAAGAACTGAAAGCAATGAAACCCAGAAGAGAAGAGAGAGACCAGTAGTTGCCACCCTTTGTCAGAGGAGCCAAGGATTGCCTGCAGCCAGTCTTGAGGAAAAAAGCATCACCTTGATGCCTTGATTTGTACATTTTGTCAGCCTCAAAAACTGTAAGCTAATAAATAAACGTTATTCAAATCTAAACATTTCATGGTATTTGCTTTAAGCAGTTTATGAAACTAAAACAGTGCTATTTTCTACTACAGTTGTATTAAGTTAAAATTTTTAGGTTGCCACTTATAGTTTTCTGGAAGCTTCCTTTGCAAATGTTTTGGGGAAAGGAACTCCTTTTCATGGCAGATCATTTGCTGTTGGCAGTTTTTAATTCCTAAGATGAGTTGAATTTCTGGCAGGTCACTGTCCATTTGCCTTTTTTAATGAATATATTCCAAGTCAATTATTTTTCACTGTTGATTTAGAATTGAGAATTGCTTTGCTTTGATTCTGTAATATTTTGTATCTTGGAAATTCAATTCTGTTGGGCAAAGTTAACTATTTGATGAGCAAAGCTCAAAGAGGAGAATGATGCATAATGTCTTAAGACCATTGGAAATGAATGTTTTAAAATGGATTGGCTTTTCTTTTTTTAATTTTGAATTTACTGGTTGACTCTAGGGTTGGTAGTTTGATGCTTGTTGCACTTGTTAATGAGAATCCCAGATTGGCTATCCAGTCTGTTGAGCTTCCTTCTGCTAACTGAGATGCTCAAGTGTTAGAATGGTGTTGGCTTCACTCTGGAAGATTTTTAGCCTCTTAAAGCAGCGGGACAGAGTGTAAGCTATAATGTAAACTATAATCCACGCTTAGTGGCAATGCTCCAATATGTGTTCTTCAATTGTAACAAACATACCAGACTAATGAAAGATGTTGTTAATGTGGGAAGGTGTGGGAGGAGTAGGGAGTGGGGCATATGGGAATCCTCTATATTTTTTATGTAACATTTATGTAATCTACAGGTTTTTTTTTTTTAATAAAAAGGTATTAAAACAAAAAGCAGCATGAGAAGGCTAGAACCACAGATGACCCCTTGCTACTCCAGAAGTACTAGCCATTTCACCTGTTTGGTTCACAGCAGTAAAAGGCATCACTATCTCAAATCAATCCTGGGTAGAAATTCATTCAATTGCACATTCTAGGAGAATGTGTACATTTTGCTTTCTATTTGGGTCAACCAGTATTGTCTCAACATGATGGTGTTCTTAAACATCTGACTTCTAGGATATCCATGAAGTCACACTGTATGTGGGGACCGTATTCCTTTTCAGAAGAATGGAAGAGAAACTTCTGGATGCTAAGTCTGGTTCATCCTTTATACTTGGAACTCCAGTGACCATTCTCTGGCATCAATGCCTTGAGATACCAACTAGTACAGTGACCATGATTTGAAGAAACAGCCTGAACTTGATTTGAAATTGAACTATTAACTTCATTTTATAGAAGAATATTCCAAATAGGGGAGAGCAGAATGAAATATTTCTTTCATCTGAGAAGCCCAAGGGTTTATTTAATTGAACTTCTTCCCATGATTTTGAAAAGAGGGTATTATGGATAATTCATATAAGGTTTTCATAGCTTAAAAAATGAAGAAAAATAGGAATTCTGATGTTGATAATATCAGACTTGTTAGTGGCATCAATGTATAATATGGTACATGTTTTGAATATAAAACTTTTATGAACTAGAGTACCAAATCAAATAATTCCTGGGTGTGTATGTATGTTTGTACACATAAAATAAGTGAAATGTGTTATTCCCAATACATCAGATTTTTTTGACACATAAATAATGCAGACCTCATTTGATGTTTGATAGATATTATCATAAACAATCAGAGAACTATACACTTACATAGGAAAATAATTGAGTCTCTAAAGTTAACTTAAGTGACAACTATCCATGCCCTTATAAGAGTTTTAGTGTGCAATAGGTTTGAGACATATTTTAGAAAACAGGACATTAGCTTGCTGTGATGAACATGGCATGACTGATAATGAGAAACAGTAATTTATAAAACATTCACCAAACACCTTTCCAAACAATAATCCCCCTGAAGTTAAAAGAGGAAATAATACTTAAGTTTATTCCTAGTTTTAGCTATAAATCACAACACACATCAATTTTATATAAAATATTATGCATTTGATGTTACTTTTTTAAAGGTACTCAAGAGAAATTAAAATCCCATTTTCAGACCATAATTTTGAGTGTGCAATAATGTTGTAATTTCTCAGCATCAAAGTTTATTACACACCACTCAAGAAATACATACTGTCTTAACAAAAGTAATTTGTTCTCCTTCCTTGTTTTCTGCAGCACTGATCATTCTTAGACTTTGTAAGAAAGTGCAGGAATAGAGCAGGCACTGCTGAATTTGTCACAAAAATCCCTCTAGGATGAGCAGCACTTTTCCTTTATGGAAGAAACTACAATTTTATTTCCCTTTGGTTCTGTTTTAATAGAGAAACAGGGCTAAACAAAACCTTAAAATTACATTTTCTGCTGGATGATTAAAATCTTTAGTTTGTAAACTGAGTGTCCTAAAGCCTGCCCAACAGGGAGAAAAAAAAACAAGGTCTATGCTTTCTCTCATTCTTTCCTCTGTTAACACAACATAATGTGAAAGCAAAAATAAAGCCCCATTGAAATTTCAACATTGAATTTTTTGTAAACCTTAGAGCTTAATAGGTGTCAAAAGTTTTACATAATTCACTCATCTCTGCATATCTTTATTATTTCAGTACAAACCACGAACTCACAGATTACTTGTAGTCAAAAGCCATGGCCTTGTTCATATAAGCAAGCAGTAAGCAGATGACCCGCATGGTATCTCCAAAAAAGTCACTTTACTGTGGTATATAAAGGATGGCAATCATAGAATCCAAATTTTATTTAAACCACAAATACAAATTTGTACACACAATTATGCACACCATAATAACACAAAGTTAGCAATATTCTCATTAACGCTGTTGACAATTTAGAAAGTCTAAATACTTTCATAATTGAATTCCAAGAGAAAAGTGCCTTGAATTTAATTGAAAAACATTTTTCAGCCTTCAATATTGAATTTACTGTGTTCCATCATTTTTCCATGAAAAAATTAAAAATGTAATTGGGGGGTAAAAAATAGAAAAAGGTGTGTAATCACTCTCTTACTGAATAGGTTAAGGAAAACTGTATATAGAGGAAACAGAAAGAGCACATATTCCAGTAGAAGGAAAAAGCCTGTGTGCCTGGGGTTGCTCACCACAACAATTTTTATAACGAATAACCATCAGAAACAATGAAATAGCCAGTAATAGAGCTCTGAATTAGATTAGGAAATTTCCAATTGATAAACTATACTGCTATTAAAATTATTAGCATGATGATTAACAACATGGGAAAATGCATGACAATGTTATACCAAGTACAGAAAAGGTCCCTGCTACATTTAAATAGTCTACAGCTCTATTTCCAAAAACTGCACAGGAACATGAATTGACATGCTGTCTATCACTGTATAATAAGTACAGTGATATATATATATAACATTTTCCCCTTCATTGTAGAAAAAAATTAATATAATAAAGTTTCTATAGAGATGATACATTAAAAAAG
The DNA here is from genome assembly GCA_029593785.1 of Cabassous unicinctus. NCBI lineage: Eukaryota > Metazoa > Chordata > Mammalia > Cingulata > Chlamyphoridae > Cabassous > Cabassous unicinctus. The sequence continues at coordinate 11,464 of JAQZBX010033188.1, read as the reverse complement.
AAAATGAAGAAAACCAAAATGGTGAGAATAATAAAAATAAAATCTTTGAAAAGGATTGTTCTTGCAGGAGGCACGCAGTTGACCTTGTCCTGTAGTCAATTTTCCTCTACATGGGAATAGAGTTGTCTGACCACGGGCCCAATTGTTTTGAGAATGATGTTTATGAACAAGACCTAGGGAATGGGGAAAGGGCACAGACAGAGGAGTTGTGGTTTAATCCTTACAATTGATTTCATCCACTTTGATAATCTATAAAATGCATGTATTTCTATGTTCCAGTGAAAATTTCATATTAAAGACTATTTCTGCCTACAGAAAAATTCAAGTGCACAAATACCTCCTCATAATAAAGCAGTTATTAATTAGCAATGAAGATTTATTTTTTTCAGTGACAAAATGATGTTACCACTGTGAAACATGTGACCAGAAATAGAGACCAGGTAGTATCATCCAGTAATAATACAAAAAAGATCAATTTTCAATTCAATATATCCCTGGAGTGGTGGGTTTTACTAGTTATCTAATAGCCCAAAGACTAGACTTCCTGTAACCACAATAAAACAGGATTAGAAAGTCTTCCTGCAGGATTTAAGGGTATAGAAATGGAGAACTTCGGATGTTATTTATGACAGTTATAACCTCCCAGGCTATTTTAGATCCCTAAAGGCAATGTTCAATAAGAAGCATTCAATATTTTCAAACATTTCCCTAATACAATGTTTTAAATGAGAAGTTGTTCATGTAAAATTCTGTTTATCAGGGAAGCAGATGTAACTTAAATGGTTGAATATCTGCTTTCCACATGGGAGATCCCAATCCCAGGTTTGGTCTCAGGTGCTTCCTAAAAACAAAAACAAAACAGCAAACAAAAAACCTACTCAGGGGAGCTGATGTGGCTCAGTGGTACCCGGCTCTGGTACCTCAAAAAAAAAAAAAAAAATTATGCAGTCTCTATTCTCTAACCACCACCTCCCATGACTTATATCACCTTAAAATTTGGACCATAACCTCAGTTCTTCTCATGACTTTACTCTCCTAGAAAATCTCTCATATCTCTTACCCTAGTAATAACCAAAAGAGAGCTGGGGTTGCTAACTAATTGCATGCAAAATAGACTTTATGTGAAAAACTGTTAAGAGGGACAAAGATGGTCATTATCTATTGCTAAAGAGGGCATTTCAACAAGGAGACATAACAATTATAAATATATATATGCACCCAACGGAAAAGCCTGCAAATATATAAAGCAAAACTAACAGAATTGAAGGGAGAAATAGTTGTACTTTAATAGGCTAATAAACCACTTTCAATAATCTATGGAATATTTAGATCAATATGGAAATAGAAGACTTGAATGATAAAATTTATTGAGAAGGGAAAAATGAAAAATGAAACATAGAAAAACTTGGGAAATCTATCTGTTACTGAATAGGTTTATGAAAACTTCTATATAGAGAAAGCATATATATATATAATATATATAATATGCAAATAGAAGGAAAAAACCTACAGGGACAGGGTTGCTCAACACATCATTAAAAATAATAATAATAAATAACTATTGGAAACAATGCAATGTCCAGCACTAGAAATCTCTGCTTGGCATGCAGGTTTTCACTTAGTCCCTTGTTGTCAGTGGGATTTTAATGCCTAAGGGAGCAATTGGTGTCCTTAATTCCAGAGCTTCACTGACTCACCATCTCCAGAGAGCAAACCTCCAGTCTTCTGCAGTGGGGAGGAAATATGGGCTTCTGATCATTCTATACACAGACTTCAGTTTATCCTCCTATTTTTTACCCCACCTGTTCCACCACAGGGTGCCTGATGTCTCCAGTTCAGAGCCTTGAAGGGATCAGCAGTGTAAATCAGTATGCCTGTGCTTCTGCCACTGCTACTCAGGTTTGTGTTTTCTACTGTTTGCTAACAAGTTACTAGTCATATACTCACATTCCTGCTTTCAAAATTATATTGTTCATTTCTCCTTGTCTCTTCTATTTATCATTCTGCTTCAAACTTTTTATCACTTTACTACCATTTCAGTGAAGAGCAGAGGTAAATATCTATGTTCATTTTCCAGTGATTATTGGGAAATGTCTCATAAAATTCTTATACTTATTTCCACACCCTGTTTAATCTAATGTTCTAGATCCCTTGGAGGAAAGTACTTGTGTGCACATGTGTTGTGTATTGAGAGATGAGCACTGGATTCTTTCTGATGCTTCGTGGAGTCTAAATTTTGTGCTTAAAAAATTTTTTTTAATCCCAAATATAATTTTCCATATTCTTTTTCCCCTCATATTTTTAATTTGCCTAAGTCTTAAGATCTTTCTTTTGCAAAAACATTAAGTCTTTGTCAAACCAAGTATATTTCAAGTAATGAATAGAGCCAGCCTTAACTGGAAGTTAAAAATAATTTTTCTAAATAAAATAGAAGTCTATATTATTTTTGTCAAACATGTTTGTGCCCCACCTCAAAAGAGTAGAAGAAAAGAAAACCCTCAAAACTAAGGAAATTTTTTTAAATGTAAAGATTTTTATACCTATGACAGAGAGGATTATAAATAAATCTAAAATCATTCCACTTTTTATCCCCCAATTTCCTTCCTATAGTATATACACATGCTCTCACATATGTCCATTTATGTTTGTAATGCAAAATATAGAATCAACAGATGTAAAGTGCGAACTTTATTCATATGATTGTCTGTTTATTCCAGACTCTCTTAGATGCAAATGACAGAAACTCATCATAAACTAACTGTAACCCAAAAGGCAATTTATTTGATTATCTGGGTTTTCCAATACTTTGTTTAGCTCTAGGTACAGTTGTATACAGGAAGGGTATCAAATGATATTTTTAGGGTTTTAGTGTTTCCTCATTCTCTCTCTCTCTCTCTCTCTCTCTCTCTCTCTCTATATATATATATATATATATATGCATGCATATATAAATGAATTTCTGTGTATTTGTATATATATATATATATATATATAATTACACTTTTTATATAAATTTTAGCATGCCTGCATTTGACAATAATACTTAAAGATTCAAACAATAGTTCCTTCAGGAAGCTGATTTTTATAATTTTTATAATTTTTATAATTTTTCATTCAGAGTTTCTTTCTGGTAGTGTAGATAAGAGCCACAAAAGAAAAATGTTGTTTGCATTTTATAGTTGTAGGATATTCACTGGTCCCAATGTTATATAGATTTCCTTAGGGACCCTTGAGATTGTTAGTCTGCTTAGCATCTACAATCCCACGTATGTTTGGGATTTCCCTACTTTATTAACCACAGTTGGAGGCCGAGAATGCCTTACCTAATTAGGGATGAAAGTTCCAGACACTTGCCTTCCTAGACTCCCTTGCAGCTAGGTCATGGTCAAGTGAAGGGCATTCCACTAATCAGATTCAGCCTTGGAAGCAAAATCCAGTTACTCAGAGAGCTTTGGCCTGGGAAACTTCATTCAAATTAAGCTCCAAGGGCAGTTGTGCTGGAGGAGTAGGAGTGGTGTCAGTATCCTGGGCTAGTGGTGTGTTTGTGGTACAACCTTAAAGTCTTTTGCTTAGTGGGGGTGGTGGGGATGTCCTCACTAGATGAGTTGTGCCATGGGGTTGTGGCCTCAATCCTATCCATGTTTCATAGAACCTGATTCTCATCCATTCTCATAATTTTGCAGTCTACACAATATCATCATATATTCCTTTCCTGTCAAAATCAAACTAAGTTTCTGTTACTTGCAACTATGTCCCATGGTGGCCCACACTGCCTCTGTTTTCTCTTCTATACTTCTATATCAACATAAACTCCTGTTACTTGGTCTTCTGGTATTAGCTGGAAAGAGGGTTGGGGTGAAGAGGTGGGGAGAAGAGTGTATGACCTTATGAAGCTGGGGAGGCAGAGAGAGCCCTGCTGGAGGTCCATCTAAATCAGGCCAGCTCATTGTCAATGCATCAGCTAAAAGCTGCCAGCCACAGGAACACACTCTTCTTCTACCACTGCTTCCATGACACTGGTGCAATGTTTCCTAGCATCTGCCTCCTTTTGCCCTTGTCCCCCAACACTTTCTCAAAAGAGTGATTCCATAAAAAGAAATGTCAGAGTATGTCAGTTATCAGGGAAAACCCTCTCCATTTCTCTCAGGTAAAAGTCTTTAGGAAGCTGAAATCCCCACATGGTTTTCCTTCAAAAAATAATTATTGTGCTTAATCCCTTGGAGAAGCTAGTGCCAGATAGGAAGTAGGACAAGGAGGGTCTACCTTGTTGGCCTCTATCTGCTTCAGGAACCAAGCTGTGCCGTCCTGGGCCCTCAGAGCATCTGGGCTGTTCCACAGCACAGGAAGAGATAGAGGAGGGAGGGGGGTGCCCAGGTGGGAGTAGGACAGAAAGGCTGATTTGGCTGGGCCTCCTCCAAGGCTCTAGGCTTCTCAGAGCCTAAATTGAGATGAGGGGAGGAGGAAAGTGATAAATGGTTGTGGAGTCATAATGAATCCAAAAAATTAATAAAGCAAAAAATAACATGTCACAAAAAAGTGCACAGCCCACGTGAGAGTGGGAGCACCTCTGTGTATAGCTCCCTCCCCCAATATCTCAAAAACAAGATAGCAGCGAAATAAATAAGGGTACAGTGGCTGCCACCAGCTAAGGGCCCATAACTACCCACTCCCACAATGGCCTTGAGGGGACCAGGCTGGAGTTACTTCATCCTGCCTGTAAGCCAACCCATGGAGGACCAACTATCAGGGAAGGAACACAAGGAAGCAGAGAAATGGGGGAGTAGGGTGAGGGTGGGAGGAAGTCGCTGTTTGACACTCTCTGGATTAATTACAGCTAAGGATATCCTCTGGGGAAGAGGAGCGGCAGGGTGGGTGCTTTCAGACAGAGGCTCTCCTGGAAGGGAAAAGGCTCAATATCCTGTCACCAGGGAAAGGAGTAGCCAGAGCAGCCTCTTGATGGACTGGAAGAGCCCATCAGCCCTGCAGACCTCTGCCCACTACCAGGTTGGGTCAGCCCCTCTTTCTACCCTGGAAGGCCATGGGAGGTGATGGCACAGGCTTTTCTGAAGAGGACAAGACTCCCTGTACAAAAGCTTGGGGAAGGACATGCCCAGCTCTGGGGAAGGAAGCAGAGCACAGGGTTCAGTGTGGATGGTGGTCAGAACCCCTCACCTTCACCACTGCATCCCAGAGCAGCTGCCATCTCCATCTGCTCAAAGCTGCAATAGGCCAGGTCCACAGATGCCCAGGCATGAAGCTTAGGGTCCTGAAGTCAGGGACAGGCCACCTTTATGGTTTTCTTGGAGGGGAAGGAGGGAGGAGAGGGTAGAAACTGAAGTGAGCCTTGGGAGGGCTAATAGGGAATTGCACCACCAGACCTGAAAATGTTCCAGCCTGAGATAGCCTCCCAGTAAACCCCAGAGATCCTGTCTCCACTTTCTCCATGGAGCTGGAGAAAGAATGGACTGTGAAATTTTTTGTTGTTATTATATATTTTTAGAGTTTAGAGGAAATTCTCTGTGCAACCTGTTTTGTGGGTATAACCTGGCACTCCTTCCCCTCTTCTACTTCCTTGGACCCTTGCAGGGGCAAAGTAGGAGGGGTAATTTCTTGGCAGGGAAAGAAGAGACCCAAAACCTCTGTAAGCATCAGGCCCAGGAGTTGAAGAATTTTGTCTATGACAACCAGCCTCCCTATGCTTTTGCCCTCCAGCTCTCACTACTCTTTCAAATAAGTACCTATCAGGGAAAGCAAAATAAGGCCCCAACACAATGACATAAGATGCCTTTTATTCTGCCTCCAGCTTCACTGCAAAAACCCTCCCCCGGGAGCATACCTGAGCCTCCCTGCTGTGTCCTATGAAGCTCTCCCATGGTCCTGTCTATCTTGGGGCCTTTGCCAAACACGAGATGGTTGCTGACTATAAGCTATAGCCAGCTTTGAATAATCAGACTCTGGTCTCATTTGAATTCTCTTTATTTCTCCAGAATCAACTCCACTCTACTAGAAACAGAGGAAAAGATGGAGAAGGCAGGAGAGAAGATCAGGGCCACAGGTGAAAAACACCAGCCTAGTTTCTGCTGCCACATGGGTGGAGATGAGTGGCCACCTGGCAGCAAGGGTCTGCAGGCCCCACCTCTGGTTTCCCAGGCAATTCCATTCAACAGTTGAAAGCTAAAGCTTCTTGGATAATTTGGCAGCAATAATTTGAAGGCCATGGTGGTGCAGATATACCCCAGAGGTTACCCCGAGACCCCGCTGCAGTATCTGCACATCTGTGTCTTCCACTGCCTGATGTTCTCCAGCCCAGCATGCCATACATGCCCAGCAGCCCAAAATTGTTGTTCAGCTCCAACTTACAACTGTTTGCATCTAGCACCTCCTCATCTCGAACTTTTAAGGCTCCATGGAGCTCATGATCTTCATCCTCTATGGAATGTCTAGTGAAAGCAGCCTGGCCTCTTGACATTTGTGTGTGTGTGGGGGGAGGGGTAACTGTATCTGCTGCCCATCACATGAAGTGGGAGCATCTCCACTCACTAGTTGCTTTCAGGTTCAAAATCAGAAGCTCTGGAGTGCTGGACACTGGCTGGGATGGAAAATCTTTGCCATTCTGGAAGAAGGCCAAGGCTGGTCCTCTCCAAAATCAAGGATTCCTACTTTGATTTGTGCTGATGTTGAGGTCACTGCTCTCTGAAGAAATAGGGGTGGTTTCCTCCCTCACTCCATTTGTCTAGGTTTTCTTTTGCTGCTTGTGCTTTTGATATCACATCCATGGCTAAATACAAGGTCATTGAGATTTATTCCTAGCTTTTTCTCTAAGAATGTTATGGATGTAGGTCATATATTTAGGTCAATGATTCATTATGAGTTAATTTTTGTTCATGGCATAAAGTAGGCATCCATCTTCATTCATTTGCATGAAAGTGCAGTTGTCCCATAACAATTTCTTAAAGAGATTGTACTTTTCCCATTGAGTGGACTTGGCACCCTTTACAAGTATCAGTTACCCATATGGGTTTATTTCTAGACCATCAGTTCTATTCCTTTGGTCTATATGTCTGTCCTTAGGCCAATACAACAATGTTTGGATTAGTTTAGGTTTGTAGTAAGGTTTGAAATATGGAATTGTTAGTCCTCCAACTTGGTTTCTTCTTTTGCAGTCTGCACACCTCCATCCTCCACTGAAGAAATTCCTCCTGGTCCTGCATGCTGTATATCCACAGCAGCCTGTAGTGCCTGGTCAGGTCCCACTTGCAGCCAAGTACATCTAGCACCTAGCAGATCTCTGCATCATCTCTTGGGGCTACAGAGACCTCATGGTTTTCATCCTCCATTTAAAGTTCTGTGAGCACGGTTGGACCTCCTGAGCATTGAACATCGCTCCTTGGTATTTCCTCTCTCATTGGTCGTGCTTTCTGAAGGCACGACCCAAGCATATATTGCTGTGGATAAATTTCATGAACCACATGGTCCCTTGCCAGTCCTGGCTGTTGCCAGAATTTGAGGTTAGCCTCATCCTACAGGGCAAATTCTGCTGCTTTCCCATAACTTGGTTTTACACCTTGTGGATGGAGTTTCCCTTGGAAACAACTAGGTGGGAATTGGTTCCTTCAGGGTCTCCATTCTCACTGCAGTTGATGTGGGCAAAGGGTGAGGCCACAGGGCCAATGTGAGGGCCCTCCCAGTGACTCCCCCTGAGGCACAACCCCGAGGCCTGATTGGGCTACACCAAGGCCATCAGTGGTTCCTGGTGCAGGTGGGGCAGGGCCAGGGAGTCTGTGGCTGAAGCAGAAGACTTAAGAGGCTCCAGAAACTGGTGTGCTTTAGCTTTCTCTGTTATTCTGAACAAAGGCTTGCTCAAGGTTGATCCTTTCCAGAAGATGGGAATTTCAGGGTCAAATGGTGCTGGTGGAGAGGTTGTGCCTAGAAGGGACAGGGGAAGGCTTCTCCTCCTGGCCTGGCAAGGGCCTGGCAGGGGTCTCGCAGGGGCCTGGCAAAAATGTTGGCCATGTTCCAGGCCTTCCTTCCTGAATTCTAGTGCTTCTCAGGGCACTTGAAATCCCCATATTTCTGAATGTTTGTAAATAAGGAATCAGAATTGTGGGTTCAATGAATCTCACTACATGGGCTTGGCAAACAGGTTGCTGTTTCATGTGGTGTGGCTTTGTTTCTGATCGGGAGAGGTCTGGGTCTGCAGGGCAATAATGGAGGCCTCCTGCCCCTATCTGTTGTAGCCTAGCAACAGATAGGTTGCCATGGCTTCATCATGCTTTTCATGAGTCAATGATTCCTTGATCTCTTCTATGCTGTATCCCATGGACATCATCAGTGCTGTCCTCTGGGAGTCATGGTAATCTAGGAACGGCTCCATATAGGGCTTTATTTCTTGATGTTCATAGTCCACATTTACTCAGGGATTGTTTACCATATGCAGTAGTGGTGCTCTCTTACAAGGGACTGTTAAGGCATTTTTAAAATCAGGTTTACACCTGATTGTACGTGATTGGCCAGGTACAATGGAACATAGAGTTCCCCACTGAGTACCTGCTCCTGCAGGTCCTGGAAACTCTTGTGAATGAAAAGGTAGATCCCCACTCACCATTGTGTAGAGAATGACTCCCAGCCTCCAGACATTGACACTGGGCCCATCATACATTAATCCCTGGAAGACTTCTGGGGCAATGTAATGGAAACTGCCACACAAGGTTTCCAGCTTCTTATCACTGGTAAATTGTTGCTTATGCCAAAATCTGCAAGTTTTATATTCCCATCTGCATTCTTCAGCAGGTTTACTGTCTTTAAGTCACTGTGGCCAATACATTTTTGATGGCAATACTGCAGTGCAGATACTGCCTAACAGAATTTGGCTTGAGCTTCTTGTTCTACCAAAGGGCCTTGAGTCACCAGATGTTCAGTTTTCTCCTCTGCTTATGTACTCCATAATGAGATAAAGTGTTTTTGACATTCTCAATGACTTCAGAAAACTTGTTTATATTTGGATGTTTCAAGGCCTTTAATATTTTCCCCTCTCAGGAGAGCATGTAGAGGCTGGTGGAGTTCTTTATTTTTCATTTTTTGGATGGTTTTGATGGCTGCCTCATGGCCGGTGAGGCTATGCCATGACAATTTCACTTTGGAAAAGCCACCCTTTCCAATGGGTCTGAGGAACAAATAGTTCCCAATGTGGTTTGTTTCCTCAGCACACATGGTTTCCAGTTTCTTGTCACTGGTAAATTTGTTGCTTAAGCCAAAATCTGCAAGTTTTATATTCCTGTCGCATCCAAAACCAGATTCTCTGTCTTTAAGTCCCTGTGGGCAATACAATTCTGGTGGCAATACTGCATGTAGAGCAGATGTTGTCAGATGGAATTTTGTTTGGGCTTCTTGTTCTTCCATAATGCCTTGAGCCAACAGATATGCAAAGAGTTCTCCTCTATTAGCCTCCTCCATAATGAGATAGAGTGTTTTGTCATTCTTGATGACTTCATATATCTTGATTATATTTGGATGTTTCAAGGCCTTTAATATACTCACCTCTTGGGAAAGCATTTGGGGCTGTTGGAGTTATATCCACTTTTGTGGTTGATTTTGACTGCTACCTCATGATCACTGATGATGTTTCATGCCAATTTCATCATGGAAAAGCCACACTTTTCAATGATTCAGAGGAACTGATAGTTTCCAATGTGGGTCTCCTTCTCAGTACACATGGCTAAAAGAGCCTGCAGGATGTTGGATTTCTGTTTGGCTAGAGACCTGGTGTGCCTAGGTAGACTTTCAAATGGGAAGATGTGGTGACAAATTGGTCAAAATCACCAAAAATACAAGCTCTTCTAAAGTCTCTCTGAATAACTGATCTTATGAAACAATGAGATCAAATGCTAGTGAAAAATAAAATAGAACAAAATAAAAATATATATATAAAAGAATATAAAAAATAATCAGGCTCTGCTTTGTACAATCATCTCTGACACTGTGTGGTTGCCAGGTTCCTTAACTGCCTCTGTCCACTCTGCAAGAATCCCAACCCCTCTGAACCAACCCTATTCTCCCATAATATCCTCATGTCTCCACATACATTTTTCTCCACTACCAACCAACTAATACCTTAATCTTCCTGGATCATTACCTCAGATATTGCTTGGGTAGAGACCAACATTCCCTGAAAATGACCAGGGAACCAGAGACAGGTTCCCACAGACTGGAGGCCAGTGTAGCCTTTCAGAAAGTGAAGAGGCCTAAGTATAGAATATGTGCCCTTGCTTATTCCAGGGCATACACAAAATCTAGGTGACTGAGGGTAACAACGGAGCAAAAGAGTCATCCAAGAGAAGCAAGTCATTGCTTCCGCCTCCAAACTTCAACAACCGTGTCAGATATCCTCATAGCTCACTGCTACCTCACCTGCTTAGATGTGTATTCACTTTCATACAGACTTTGTGTACAATAAGATTCAACCACTTAGGAATATTCTCCCATAAGCACCCTTTTAGACAAGACCAAATTGGCAATCAAAGGATGGAGCAACAGTGAGGAGTCACTTTGTATGGCAGACAACTTAATGATCCATAAATACATCTAATTCATGTGACAAATGATTGAGAGCAAACTCAGTGTCAGGCGCTGTGCTCGGTACCATGGATAAGACACAGCAGAGACCCAGGTCTTGCCCTCAGGGAGTTGGTCATCTAGAATGGATGCTGGGTAATTAAAGAAGACAATTTTAGTTTGCTTTCTCTCACACTCCAAACACAAGAAATAGTCATCCTCACGCACACGTGTGCGTGCATACCATACCACAGAGGATATTACCTGAGTTATGCCTAAAATTGTTTACCAAAATATTTCAATTAAAATAATGAACAATTAAGTCACCAATTAAGGCAGTATAAGGAACGCCAAAAATTTGTCTTTCCACTAAAGTGTAAAAAACTGCCCAAATCAACAGATTGGGAATTCTGGAAATCACGTAAGTACAACTAAGGAGTGCTTAATGAAGAAAATACATTTCACTAGAGTGTTGCAGCATTTTTAATTGCTGGCCTAAGATCACCCATTTCCCAGAATGAGAAGGCCTTGGGGTCAGTGGCTCATATTCCTGATGTCATTTGTTGGTGCCAGAGGGGGAAATGTGGATTGTGTTCTCAAAAAAATTGTGGTTGTGCACTATGAACAGCCTAATGGCTCCCTGTGTGACTATTTGCCAGGCTTGCTTTTGTTTCACCATCCTCAGAATTCTCCCAGGATTGCTGGGGTCTTCCTGGTGGTGATTTTTGAAAATAATTAAAGGTATGTACTAGCCATAGCCGCCTGAGGTAAAGGATAACAGGTAAAGTAGAAGGAAGCCCTAAAAGCCTAAGAGGGAAGAGTCTGGTGAAAAAGACAGATGGGGTATAAGGGCTTTGAAAATCTTATCTATATTCTGGGGAGTATGGGAAGTCAAATACATGTCCAGGGCTAA